>JASSUY010027127.1:28735-72237 GCA_032466535.1 Forpus xanthops | reverse complement strand
AGTGATTTGTGTTATACCTTAGTTACTAAACTGCTCTTATCTCAACCTGTGGGAGTTGCATTCTTTTGATTCTCCTCGCCATCACCCCAGGACCGAGGAAGAAAGAGAGGGGAGTGAGTGAGAGAGCAAAACTTCGTGGCGTGAGGGCCTTAAACCACGACACAAACTCATGAGTAGAAAGCTACCACCACTCACTATTCAAATTCTGTCAGGAAGGTGAATGTTGCCACTGTACAAACTTTGAAGCAACAGAGGACTAACTCCTTGGTGAAGCCCTTTTGTTAGTCATAGTCAACAGCAAACTGCCCAGCAGTTGCCAAGCCAGCATGCCATAGTGTTTGTGTTCCTGACTTGTTCTTCCTTCCCACATTAACTAAAGAAGTTAAATATAAATAGTAGGCTAAGAACAATTTGCAGGCTGATTTTGAAGGACTGGAACACAGGCATGAGCATGCCAGAAGATGATGTTTTCAGAAAGCTGTATGTGTCAAGCAATTAGTGATTACACTGGCCAGTTATTGCTACTTTGCGCTTGCTTACACACACAGCAACAATATATATATGTATGTATATGTATTTCTGTAAATCTCTCAATACAGAAGTTATGAGGCAATATTAGTCTAACAATGCTTTCAAAACCCTCTGTAAATATGTGTGAACCACCTTGTTCGTAGCAAGTAGCTTCACATGGAGGTGCAGTGTAGGGGTAGGAAGATTGAGCACGCTTGTATTTTGTACAGTTGAGCTGCAAAGATCAAAGAGCTGTAAAGAGCTTTATTTCTGAAGGCTCAGGCTCATGGTCTACGAAAACTAAAGACTGCAGTTTCTACTGATTTTTTGTCATGAACAAGCAGAGCCATTTTGATCACCATTGCTTCAAGTGCTGAGCACTTTTAAAACAACACACAGAAACTGTTAAACTGAACAGCTAAAGGAGCCAAACAAAATTAGCAATTGGTCTGGAATATAAAACAAAACAACCGAAAAATTACACTGATTACAGGACAGGCCTGCCTAGCCTGATCTGCAGTTACTGTTCTTCATTGACCCACTCTGTGATGGAACTCAAGACCATGTATGACCAGTGAAAGAAATCAAGAGGAAAAGATATCTAAAAAATAGAATTGTTAGAAAAATAATACAAGATAGGATCTAATATTTGGTTAATTTTCTCTGTAATATTACTTACTTCTGTTAAACTCATTAACATTATACCTGGATGCTGGCAACGTGTTAAAAATATAGGATAATACAGGTACGTTAGAACTCTGGGCGTGGATTGCTGACCTTTCAGTTATGCTGTCCCAACAAACTTACTTTCAGATTTTCACAATGGTTAGAGCTACACTCAGACTCACTTTGTGAAGAGCTCTTCATATAGCTTCAAACCAGAAACAAATGAAGCAGATAAAAGAACTGAACGGTTTCTCTCAGTTCAGCAAGGAAACACAATCAGAAGTACTTAAGGCTTATCCTGTAAGTACTGTCATTAACTGATTTTAGATTAGTCAGCTATTCAGCTATCAGATGGCTTAAGTGTCCATTCAGATATATTTAATCAGAGAAATCAAAGGAGGAAAACCAATGTCAGGGGAAGGGGTCTACATTCAAAGTTGTTTGAAGCATCCACCAGTGATGAGAAGCATTCTTCAAGTCTTAATTAAAAAGGGGAGTTGTATCTGTGTTAATATTCATTGTCAGCTATCAGTATAGCAATTAGCAAACTAAAATAATCTGAGATTAATTTACTAAAGACTAGAGGTGAAAATGAATAAAAATTTACAGAATTTTCAAGATTCAGACATAAAAAGAGCACTAAGAAATCACAGATATTAAACCAATCTATTGATATGGTTAAAGAGATCTGGGAAAAGCATTTAGATGGATGGCATATTGACAAAAGTTCACTGCAGATAAAAAGAGATTTGCCATTTTTTGAAAGGATGTTGCACTGGATGACAAGATTCAGGTGGCAGGGCTCATTTTGTTAAAATGATTTCTTGTATTGTTTTATTACTTCTGTATTTGGTAAAGAATTTTTTTTTTTTTTTTTTAAATTGGAGTTCTCTGTACCATTATAATACAAAAAACGACATTCTGTCCTCTTGAACTGGCCTTGGATACATACTATTCACATGACAACTGCTGTCTCCTTGGCTTTGTCCTTAATAAATATTTTAAAACAGAGATCCTGAAAATAAATATTATGCTAAAGCCACCTACAAGTAACCCGTCAGTTCAACGTACTTAATCAGGAAAAAAAGACCACATCACTTCCTTCACTATTTGTTTTATTCATATAAAATAATATTTGTTTTTGCAATATTATTTATAACACTACTGAAAACTCCTGGTAGCACGTAACTGGAGTAATTTACAGGTCAGCAGTCCATTAGGTTATCTGAAAATCCAAAAATAATACAGAAAGGAAACTACACAGAAAGCAAATACTTCTTTCAATCACAGCTCCTGTGATAAAATATTATAATTTACATCATAATATCAGGTTTCATTTTTGTTTCCAGTTGCAATTTTTAATCATCTAGTAGGTCTTGTTGATGACACATGCTTCTTTGTTTCTCATTTAAAAGAAAGAAAACTCAGATGAAATTGTCAACAATTCTAAAATGCTCAAAGTAGACAAATTTTCAGATAAACTGAAAGGAAGAAGTCACTTTTTCAAGTGCATTAGCTTCCAAAATTCAGATCAAATAAAAAAATGAATAAATTTAATTTCATTGGGGAGTGGGAAAAATAGAAAGAAATTTAATTTCAGAGGCGACAATGTTAAGAAGTTACATTCTTCTGCTGTTAAAACCAGCAGAACTAATTACCAAAAAAGCTCAAATTATGTTATTTGTTCTTGCTCCTACGCCATTACATTACATTTTAATATTGTAAATAGAAAAATTCTGTGTAACAAAAAAAAAAAAAAGGTTAAAACAAATTGTAACTTTCGAAAGTCTTTTCATTTGGTCTTCCATTATGCATCCACATATTAAATTTCAACTTCACTTACAGACTGAAGCCCTTACTTATCTGCATATTAAAATACTATCTAATCTGAATTCCAGGTGTTGTGGGCAGCAAACACAGTATCATACCTGTGAACAACTGAAGGTTATTGATGCTTCGTGATTGCCTCTTCCAAGGGCAGATGGACAGAACTGCACAGGTACATTAGTGGTGGAATGAGGAGCAACAATCACCTGTACAAACACAAGAAAGGAGCAAAGCAAAGAGTGGGCAAATAAATCAATGTTTTGGGTGGTGGGTTTTTTTGTTGGTTTTTTTTTTTCCTTGTCTGTTTCTCTTTTTGTGCTTTGTATAAACACTGTTCATATTTATGTGATTAATATGTTCCACCATGTGCATTCTCTCCTCACAGCAAGTACAGGCTGCTAAGGCAGCAAATGTAATGCAGTAAACGATCTTAGCGGCAATCACTGCACATTCATTCCCTAAAAACTACAGAGCTGCTGTTACAGATTGCTCCAAGGACATGGACAGTGGCTCGCACAAATTCCATTCAAACATGACTTTGGTGTCTGGGCATGCTGATGACACTAAAAGGTTATCACATTGATCTCCAAAGACAGAAATTGTCTTTTAATGGAAATACATGGCAGGTTTTAATAAAGTAGTTGTTTGTCTCTCTTCTGCTTACCTTTATCTAAACTAACATTATAAATGATGTTGCTAGGTTTCTCTTCATGTGAAGTATACTGCTAGAGTCTCAATTGCCCAGGGAAAAGTATCTGATTAAAATGGGGTCATAAAAGTTTTGAAGAATTAGTTAAGCAACTAAAGAATAGAATTAGAAATAATAAAAATGTCAATGCACAGGGAGAATGATTCACTACAATCATTGAATACACAATTACATGTCTGTTTTAATTAAAGAAACAAATACTGAGTTTTTAATATCATACATGTCTAAATAATGTTTGCATGTAAGAAGATTGACTGGAATTATGGACATGCGAGCTGTATTTTATAAAACTAATCTAATTTGCAACTAACAAAGGTCAAAACAACACCCTATAAACACTGGCACTGACAACCCCTTTTACAAAGGATATGTCAACCCTGGAAGAACAGGCTGCTAACAGGCAGCAAACACAAGTTATTAAAACATTCATTTTTGTTTACTACATTTAATAGTTGCAAGACGCTTGACTGCAGCAACAAACCCTATGACCTCTTTCTACCCTGGGGCTTTAATTGCCTTTGCTCTGATACAGTAGTTTTCTCCGTGCTAAGGAAGGCTTGAGCTTATGGCACACCATGGCAGCGACCTTCACCTATAGCCCTGTTTAATAACATCCAGAAACAGCAACCAGAGCCATGACTATGATAGGTATGGGGGCCCAGTGGAGCATCAGAACCACTGGCAATGACCACAGTGCTGAGAACAAACTGCAGGCCCCAGAGAGTGAAGCAGGGACAGAGAAGAGGCATCCACTTCCAGCTCAGGGCAAAGGCCCCTGATGAGGCTTATGTTGCTTTTCTTCTCTGTCCCATGGCATTCTCTGCCATGTCAGAGCTGGGCCTGGGCAAAGGCCACAGGCATCCTGGTCCTTACAGTCATCTTCAGGGTGTGTCTGTAGGATACCAGCATGGTTACAGACTGAGATGCTAATGTACCTTGAGCAACAGATATTCCTACTGACAGTATGGGGAAAACTGAGCAGAAAAGAGGACAAAACTCAGATGTGGTCAACTAATGCACAAAATTTGAAATGTTATTTTCTCTTTTGAGGGGGAAAGGCTTTAAAACAATTTAACAAAATACTGCCATAACAGTTTATTGCAAACATTAGCTGCCTTGTCTATTAGAGGGGATGGAACTGTATTTTTTCAAACCTTAAAAATTTAATTTTACAGTTTCCATTGCATGATAAAAACATTTCTGGAAGTGCAAGTAGGAGAGTCTCACACACAGAGCATGTAGCTCACGGCTTAGGGCCTACTCCCACTTGGCTGTTAGAGCATCTGCACCTCCTATACAGGGAGCACAGCCCTGCTGCATCACCCACACTTCACAATCTCATATGTTCTGTAGGTGAGTGATACCTTGAAGGCATATTTGCCACCAGCAGACAGCTGCCACCATCCCACACTCACCACCTTTGCAAGGCTTCTGTATTAACCAGAATAACAGACCCGAGGGAGAGTCGCATCCCACAAACCACCTCCATCCCCATCTGCCCCAAAGACCAGAGTTCATTTAGCTGTTCGTCATCTAAAATGAGCCTGAACACTGAACATGAAATGAATGCACATTGAAATGAATGTACATTGAAATGAGCATCTCCCTTTGAGTTCCTGGGCATGCTCAGTATCCAGAGACCTTTTTTTGAGATTCTGTGCTTTCATTTGCAGCCTAGTTTCTGCTTACTCTGTCCAAATGGGTCAGCCCATTTATGAAATGAAGACTTACAAATGGAGAAAGAATCTTAATGATTGCCCCCCTCCCAATACTTATGAAGAAAATGAAAAAGCAGTTGTAACAGCATAAGAATATATGATTAAAGTAAAACCACGGTTTTTAAATTTTTAGTAATTTCACTAGCAGATCCACATTCTTTGGAATAATAACCCTCCAATAAAGATGAAAACTGGAAATCCATTTTCAGTAAGCATTACTTGGCATATTATCATTATACAGAAAATGCACTGTCAAAATGAACCTAAATAATCAATATGGAGTTATGATAATCCATCAGATTGCCCAGTCTGAAAGCAGAAAAAAGTTTCATTTTTTACATTATAGATCTGTTTTAAACATTATATATTACACAGTATGCTCTTCTACCATATCCAAAAAATGATTTGGTTTAAATAAAAAGATGGGTAAAAAATATAACTTATATTCTACTAAAAATCAAATAATAAATTGCTTTTAAAAATAGACTTGAGAAATAACACTAGCAACATGTTTAAAGAAGGTCATATTTGCTGCAGTCTTTCAATAACATAATCTGGATATAACCCATCCCCTTCCTTTTTACTTTATGTAAACAAGTGTCTTCTAAGATACTAGTATAAGGAAACTGATATCATTGCTTTCTATAAGGTATCAGATATAACTGTTCAAATATGGAAACTGAGTCTGGAGAAGGCTGAGCAACTACACCTGTCTTATTCCTGTTACAGATGCAACAAAGGAGGAAAGTTTTTCATGAAATTTAGAAGTTGATTCTCTACCCTGTACAAAAAATAATTATTCATAGTCATTATAAAAATAAAGCTTCCATACACAGACATTGAGATTGCGCTCCTCTCTGCCAGCCCTTCTTACTTAATTTACTTTTCCTTAATAAAAATAGCTAATCAGGATGGAATACAGCTTCATGAAAAAGGTTTAGGCTACTTTATAGTTGGCTTATAGCCAGGAGAATAGCAAGGTGAAGACTTAAGGGAAAGCAAATTTTTTTTGGCAATATAGATGATCCCATTTGCAAGAATTTTTTAAACTTTTAAATTACATCATAACTATATGCACATATATTTATTACATCATAACAATATGCACATATATATTTCACATACATGTGAAAACTGTCCATGTATTTATATAGTGGGAAAGAAATAAATTAGAGAACTTAGCGTTACTGATGATTGACTATTTTCATCTGTTACATGCTGAACACAAATCACTGTTCTAGAGATAAAGCAAGCTGTCATAAGGAATACAGAACAAAATTCAACATTCTGATGACTGTTCTCCCAGAAGCTCATACTGCTCACTATACTAAGGAAAGACAAAGGAGGAATTCTGAAGTAAATTTATGGGGGTTCACTTCTATTCCAACTTCTAGAGATTTTGGCAGAATTTACAAAGATGTTAAGCTAAACCATAAGGCGTAAGACAAGAAGGGAAAAAAAATTAGGCATAGCCTGCTAATAAACAAGTAAATAAATAAATGTTATGGAAATCCAACTCACATTAAAGGAAATCCTTGAAAACTGCAAATTCTTGAAAGAAAACCAAAATGGTATATTCCATTTAAATCTGGTTTAGGCTACGACTGCAAAGCCACTAATAAGAAACATTTTTCATTTTCATCAGTTTACAAAGAAGTTAGTGGAGCTACTTCTAATATAGTTAAAACTGACAAAAGATTTAAAGCCTTTGAATTTAATTTAAATTTCATTAAGCAACCAGAAGTTCGGGAATACTTGAGCATAATTCAACTGGACCTCAGGAAAACCTATTATTAATTATGTCAGTACTTGAAGTTGAATCAGATCTATAGAAAATAATCCTTTTTGCATTTCAGTAATGCTTTCTGTTGCAAACTCAAACTTCAACAGACTTCCACACACATGGAATAATACAATATTCAAATTTGTTTACATTCTAAAATAGTCAAAATTTTAGTTAATATTCAGACAACTAATCTGCAGGAAAGATCTATCTGGTGAATCTGGTTTATCTAACATAACTCAATGACTGATGAAATCATTTGAGATATTTTCTTACTCACAGCCCAATATCTTCCACAGTTTTACATCTTAGATGACATAGACCCAAATATGTATAACTATATGACATAGTAAAATTACTGATTTAGAATATGCGGAATTCTAAAACTGCTCATTTTCTTCAGACATTACCTATCTTAATTGGACAAATCCATCATCAATCTATTGTTCTAATAATTTGACCTTTGTTGTTGTATTTCAACTGAGCATCACTAAAATCAGAAATTTTATGCTGATAAGAAAAAATTATTTGCTTTAAAAAGAGCAGAAACTTGAATAATTCAATGAGAAAATGGTTCCACACAATACAAAGACACTGAACCAGGCATTAATATAAACTAATATATTATAATTAGTACATATTATCTATTAATATATGTAAAATAGTTATATATATATATTCATATTCAGGAGAAGCAGCAAGTATTTAAATGGCATCCCCTGCCTTTGTTGTCACAACTATGAAGGAAATCACGTTACCTCTCCAAATATGGATCTGCAATTGAAGAAAAAAGTTCAAAAAGGAACAGAGAGATGAAATAAATATTAGGTAGTTGCTTATAGCAAATTCAACAAAGCTATCCTTTCACTAGAAGAACTACTGTAATTCACAATGAACATTTCAGATTTCAATGCATGATTAAAAGTTTGCATCCATCACGTTTCTTTGCTCCTATTCAAATGCCATTATTAGTCATAGCACTTGATGAGTTTTAATATGTATTAATATGCATGACATAAAAGACAGACTAAACCACTTCGCAGTTTATAGTTAATTTAATATAATACCAGGGCAGTTTACTTCAGCTGTTATCTTTAGAACCCCTTTTAAGAAAATTTGGTATTGTTGTACTGCTATGTTTGAGGCTGAAAGCTGTTTAGTTTGCGAAAGCAAAAAAATACACACATTATAGCTTTATATCATTCCTCTATTTTCCCAATACAATCTATTTTCTACCTTCACAACTTTATTTTAGGATCTTATTGCAAAATACTTCTCCTCTCCTTTTGACTTTTACACTAGTTTGCTCAAATAGAATCATAGAACCATCGAGTAGTTTGGCTTGGAAGGGACTAACCAGCTATGGTGTATGTCTTTCCTGTATTATCTTCCTAATGTCTAGAAAGGTGCAATTGCCATTTATTTCCTGTCTGCAACAGTTTTCTTCAATTTATTTTTTCACATTAAAGTATCTATATTCACATTCTAGTAAGAGGTCCCTCTGATCCCTTGCACCACAGTTTCCATGCATCTGTCCTCTTTTTTCTCACCAAGATAAAAAGGACACATTTAAGGGCATTAATTCTTAATAACATCCAAAGAGTTCTTCATAGGACCTGAATTATTAACTAGTAAGCAATTGTCAAAAGACATTTTTCAGAATCTTGACCATCTAGAACTCTAGCCAAACTCAAGGAAAATATGAAAGCTGATCCCATCTATATTACTCTCAGTCCATGAAAGGACAAAAATGTTAGGCAGCAAGGTAGAAGGGCTTCTGTGATGGAGAAGGAAAACATTGTCTATATTATAATAATAATAATAATAGGATGAAGATTTTCTCAGTAAAATTGAATCCTAGGGTAATGTCGCGTTTTCAGGCGCAAATATGAGTTTGGAGAATAAAATTACTCCAGGTATTTGTTTGAAGCTTGTGGGTAAATTGATAAAATTCTTATTCATAGGTTCTGCAACTTTGTTATAACTGCCATGACTATGGGATATTCTTGAATTCTTATTAAAATTTTATCTACTTACCCTTAATATTTACCTGGTTATCCTGTTGATTCTTAGAAACCTGTGAAACATCTAGTACAGCTGGTTTGCTTACAACTTCTCCTTCTAATATTGCCTGAATATTATTTACAACCAACTCTGCAGTCCTTCTCAAAACCATTCCATAAAGCATTCGAGGAAAATACATCTATACTTCAGCTTGTATTATTTTTTCAAGTTTAACTGTTTTCATCCTTGAACTAGAAAATCTCTAGAATACATTCTTATAATGTCTCCGGTCCTTGAAACTATGTTGTGTATTCTGAACCCACAATATGATACACAATTCAATGTGCTTTGGAAAGAAGGCTCTCTTCTATCACTTAGGTGAAAGCATAGAAATCTTACTTACAGGGTGTTTTGGATCAGCCTCAATTGAAAAATTGCCAGGATTGCTGTTAACAAATTCTAGCTCCAGAGTTTCTTGGGTAGGGTTAAAGAGAGGTATGAATAGACGAGAACATCTACAAAAAATACATATATGCAATGACTATTAGTTACAAAGCTTCTTCCATCACATTTTATTATTCATCACATTTTCTTTCTTGAAAAATTAGTATTTTAAAAAATAATAATTATGTTCCATTATATAAATAACTTACATATTAGCATTTTCTACTAGTATGGATGCATATTTAATAGCATTAATTACTATTTTTAATTGTTACTAATAACAATAAGAAATGGCAGCAATAAACATTCTAATACTTGGGTCAGTTGTAAGGGCAGAATTTTTCTTGGTGTACTTCAGTTGCCAGGAAGTTGAAGTTGGCTAAAAGTACTATCTAGCTCCCTCAGTACTCAAGAAGGAGAAAAACATTTTCAGGGAGAACTGATTCTAATGTAGGTCACCAAGATCTGGAATCACTTTTCACAGTCTACAGAAGGAGCCTAGTCTGAATGTCTTAAACTTGATGCCTAACTTTTATATGGTACAAATGAATTCTAGTGTAACCAATACCACAGCTTCACATTTATACCTAGGCTCCAATTTGCAGATTCAAGTTTTGCCTTTCTTTCCTTACTTTCTGTAGATCAGGAAAAGCATAGGACAGAAAATAAAAGGTAATCAGATAAATATCTGCCACTGCTTTTTGTCTAAGCAATGGCTTACAGGAATATCTTGTCATTAAGCGGTGCTGCAAATAGCTTCTGATTTAGTGCCACTAGGCAACCATTCTTCTCGATCACCTTGTAACCTTGAGATCTCAAATCAAACTGTTTCACACCAGCCATTTCAATGGAGGTTCTGCCTGTTTCCCTCTTTCTTCCTCTGAATGGACTGAAAATCCATTTCATTTTGTACAATTGTTACATTATTCATTACAGCATAATGGTAAATCACTATGTTGAACATGTAGATTACGTATTTTACTGTGTCTGTCCCAGAACAAAGATTAGAGTATGCTGATTGCCTAAATGTTATGCTTTACATCTGCTGGCACTCTGTTTGACAGACTGCCCTTCTTTATTATCTAATTAAAGAATAAACAAACACAAGATACCTTCAAGAGGGAGCACAATTTCTAAGAGAATTCATAGGACTCCCCAAAATTCCTCTATTCTGATCAAAACAATATATTATTTGTCTTTAAAAAAAAGATTTATGACCGTAAATCACATTGTCATTAAGGGACACAGAAAAATATTAAAGGTAAATCAGTGAAAACAGCAAATAAGAAAAGTTTGAAAAATGAGATACATATATTGATTTTGCTGCAAGTTATCTATCTAATGAATATTCCCTCTAGTGAAAGCTGTTGCAGGTCAACTGCCAGATTTCTCCATATATTTATCCTCTGGAAAATGTTACTCAGTTATTCATAGCTAAATAAGTAAGGAAAAAGAAAATATAAAAAGCAACATTCAGAAGACAAGGTTTTCCACTTGTGCTTTGTGATCGTAGCTTCAGGTCTAAAACCTGTGCGAAGGGGGGTCCTTCCAGAATATAAATTGCAGCAGCTGAGTGGCAGACTTGTTTCTGCCTAGCACTATCAAAGTATTGTATCAGTGAAGTCTCTACAGTAGAGAGTATAGAAAGACCAGTTCCATATTAGTTCAGAGAGAGAAAAGGGAAAAAAAAAAAAAAACAAAAACCTACAAACCTGCAGAACTCTGTGTTATGGATCTTTATGATTAGGTTCTGCAGTATTTTCATAGTGGTTTCTATACAAAGACTTCAGAAGAAATTTATATATACACTACAATTCCATTTATCCAGCTCTATCTACACATACGTACATGAAAAGCATCTACAAACTACTATAGTAAACATACAGCACTATTCTGTCCTTTTGATGTAAACTCTTCGTATGCTTCGCATGATCCTTTAAAACACTAAGTCCAGCATTATGAACTACATACTTACTTTCCAAGCTCACATTGTATTTCAGGTAAATCAGTCGGCAATGGTTTCTGTACAACCAACTTCAGTGCGAACCAGAACTCTTCAATCATGTCTGACAGGAATATGACACTAAAAACCAATACATAAGCTTAATGCAGACAATTAAAAATGTATGCATAAAAATTCAGTTTAACACCAGTTAGTCAATTAGTGACCAGTTTTCCCATAACACTTCTCACTGCTATCTGAATTCAGTTACCAAAACTAATATTATTTACAAGCATTGATGCAGCAAAATCTCATAATTTTTCTTAACTTTTCAGCATTAAAATTGTGTGTTGTTTGTTTGTTGGTTCGTCTTTTTTTGTTGTTTTTTTTTTTCTTTTTTTTTTCATTTTAGGGGCAGTAAAAACTGTGACTCAAAAGCACTTCAACTGCTAACTTACAAGAGTAAGCTATAATTTCATTTCAGTGTCACAGTATGCTCTTTCTATCCATTTTGAGCTCATAGGACACAGGAACAGAAATAGCATTCACTGATTTTTATAAGGAAAATATTTTAAAATCTACTGATGAAACTGAGGAATAGACACAGACACATTTATATGAGCATGGCAAAGAGGTATGCTTTAAAAGAACATTCAATATACTGTTTTGATATACAACCAGATGTTGTCATGACTGAAAACTG
Source organism: Forpus xanthops (assembly GCA_032466535.1). Lineage (NCBI taxonomy): Eukaryota > Metazoa > Chordata > Aves > Psittaciformes > Psittacidae > Forpus > Forpus xanthops. The sequence goes on along the minus strand of JASSUY010027127.1, from coordinate 59,931 downwards.
CTTGCTGCTAGGTGAGATATGTACAGCAGTATATTTCTGTGATGGACGTGCTAACACAGTCCTTTCCTATTGCAGATTTGCGCTGTACAAACCCATGACCCACTAAGGATCAGTCACAGAGCCTTTAAAGTGAAAAGGTACACCTGCCACAAACACTTTTATAACAGTTTTTCCCAGATGCTGCCATAGTAAAGGAAACAGAGCATGGCTTCAAAAAAAAAGAAAATGATAGCCTGGATGCAATGTGGAAGTACTTCTGCCCAGCTGTAACTGTAGTCCTGAGGAGATACTGCTATTTAAAGCAGCTATTTAGACAGCTTTCTAGCTCAGTACTGCATACTTGTATTCACATGTACAGGTGTCTTTTACATCATCTTTGCATATATTCCTCTATGTCCCAGCCTACCAATTGGCCCAAAAGTTTGCCAGTTATTTTATTATTTGGAAACTCTGCACTTAAAAGATATCAGAAATATTATCTGATATATAAAAAAAAATATAGGTGTCTTTTTATTTACAGAATGAATAATTTCTACAAATTCCCACAAAAAAAAATATTTATTGTAGTGGTAACAGTACTCATTTTTAGAAAACAGTATTGCTTGAAAGCTGTATTGTACAATGATACCTGGAATTATTCTGGTCTTTGGAAAAATCAATGCAAGTAAATTGAACAAAACTTTGAAACACATGGATTTTTGCTTTGTAAATATTGTGTCTTTGAACATAAGTCAACTGTTTCTGCTTTCCATACCACCCTACCCCCTTCCCCGTCCTCAGATTTTTACCAGACAATTGATATCACTGAAAACAAGGGAATAATTTTCCTCAATTAAATAATGATTTGCCAACCAAATTCCAGGAACATAAGCTTTTCACTTTTGCACTCTTCACTTACTTGCTGAACTGGCTGAGCTGAAACTACGACCAAGATGTCATCTGTCTTTATATTGATAATTACCATACCTGCATAGTTTTGTTGGCATTCCTAATGTAATTAAAATATTGTAATTAAAAACCTCTTCATATTCATTTCCTAGATCATTGTTAATTAATGGAAGATTCTGAAGCTGAATGGATTTATGTGAAGATTGTTAAAGGGCTCTTCACCTTGTTTTAGTTAGGTTGTTATAGTTTTGCTTATTCCAAGAAGAAAAAATGAAATCATGCTATTTCCTTTGCAGGACATTGAAATTTAGAAAACAAACAATCTGAATTTTTTCAGAGGGGCCTTCTAATAGTAAATGAATTTCTAAAACATTGTTCACAGAATCAGTGCAAGCTAGAACTAGGCGTTATTCTACTGCCTGCCAGTTGGGTTTTTGCCCTCAGAGGAAAGATGCTGGATGGGATACAATCTATTTAAAGTTGAAATTTTTTATATAAATTGCATTCATAACCTTTTGCTTTTTGGGAGTTATTTTAGGACAGTATCCACATCCAGTGACTGAGGTTTCAATCATAGTTCGCTTATTAGTACAAGAGCCACAACCACAAGTATGAAAGCTCTACAACTTACCTTTCATCTGAAGTGCCAACAGCAACTGAGGAAAACTGCAGTTCATACAAAAATGCTTGTCTTGGACTAAGAGTGAAAGATTTTTGTCCACAAAATAACTGATTCTCCAGCATAACATCCAGCTTGAGAATTTTATCTGAGGGATTAGTGATGGGAATATGAATTCTAACAGTATCCTAGAGAAAAAAAAATAAATTATGAGCACATAAAAGATCTTTCTCAAAGTGCAAGATGCTTGCTCATGAATTACACTTATGTGAACAAATATGGCTGCATCTTTGATATGTGAATTAACTCAAAAAGGAGAAGCTACAGCAAGAGACATTTCAGACAATCTTCAAATTGTAAAGTAGGCAATTCATAGAATCATAGAATAGGTACAGCTGGAAAGGGCCTTAAGATCATCAAATTTCATCCTCCCTGCCATGGGCAGAGACACCTCCCACTAAACCATGTCATGCAAAGCTCTGTCCAACCTGGCCTTGAACACCACCAGGGATGGAGCATTCACAGCCTCCTTGGACAACCCATTCCAGTGCCTCACCACACTTACACTAACAAACTTCCTCCTTCTATCCAATTCTAAACTTAAGGCCAGGTTGGACATAGCCTTGGGTGACATGGTTTAGTAGGAGGTGTCCCTGTCCATGGCAGGGGGGTTGGAACTAGATGATCTTGAGGTCCTTTCCAACCCTAACTATTCTATGGTTCTATGATTCTAGGATCATCTTCATGGCTCTCCTCTGGTCTTGTTCCAACAATTCCATGTCCTTTTTATGTTGAGGACCTCAGAACTCTATACAATACTCCAAGTGAGTTCTCACGAGAGCAGAGTAGACGTACAGGATCACCTCCTTTGACCTGCTGGTAATGCTACTTTTGATGCAGCTCAGGATACAAATTCCATAAATAGGGAAACAAGATTCCACAAACAAGGAAACATTCAAGTCTTCCTGGCCAGTCTGAATTCTAATAAGCTACTTCACCTTCCAAGATATGGCTGAGGCCTGGTGAAAGCAACTTACAGACAGATCAAATGTAGTCCCAGCCAGGTAAACCCTCCCAAGCCATCTCCCAGTGGCCAACCACAGACTGCTGATAAATTTCCCTTCGCAAGCTGTCAGACGATTCAGGCTGAATTCTGCAGGTTCTGTTCCTCTTCATTTGTAAGTTACATTATAATATTTGACACTAAAACAACACCACCACAACAAACATTCCTTCTCTCATGCCTTTATGCCATTTTTCTTAGTACTGGTCTCCATATATTTCTGTTTAAAGTCTAGAACACTTCAGACAATTACAATTCTTCTTGACCACTAGAGAATATGGCTACTACTAAAGATACACATTAAATTCCAGTTACTATAATAAAAGGAAGCCAAATGATGGCTTAATTAGATAAATATGCATACTTTACACATGGAACACCTTTAAGATGAGTGGGAGCTGGGCAGAGATGGCTCACTGAACAGCTCCTACAATACATTCTTGAGCAGCCCTCAAAACACAGTTATATTTCAGCAGTGTTCCAGTGATCCCCTTCTTTAAGGTTAAAAAAACCATAAACCTATCCTATGTGCTCTATGTATCTAAATATCAATACATTTTATGCACAACTCAGGATGCGCACTTGCAGTTTAAAATAGATATTTTCTCTTCATATATGTTTATCTCTTTAAGATTTGCAAAATCTCAAACTAGATATATGTATTTATTTCTCTGCATCTATATTTATCTCCATTCTTATTTTGGTCCCCTTCTTTTGCACTAACCAAGTCATTTATTTCAAAATGGAAGGTGTTTCTGACATATGGTGATTTGGTTCTCACTGCAAAATTTTGACATACACTTCTTTGCAAAAATTTAAATTGCAATATGAAAGGATAAAAAGAAAATATCTATTAAAATTAACAATATACTAAAAACTGAGCATGAAATACTTTAAAAAAATTCACACAGCTGTGTCACTCTGCTTTGATCCTGCCTATGATTTCGTAAATTTCTATATATTTTCATTTATAGAAAATGACTACTGAAACAAACATAAAACACATGTAATGTTCTATAGATGGCAAAATTACACCAACAATTTAAGTCATTGAAGTGCTTTGCATCAGTAAGATGAGATTTAAATTTGCCGTAAACTATTTTAAAGCTCAGATTAATGATTTTTACCAGTCTAAACAAATTTCTAAATCTATCTACTATTTGTTGCTAAAGACTGCATAACAATATTATAGTAACATATCTACAAGCTGTGTTGAAGAAATACTTTTACAGTAAAAAAGAAATATCAGACAGCTTATTTAGGAAAAAAGCAGCAACTATCAAAGAAACCTCTGTAAACACAGGATTTAATATTGCCAGCATTAGCTTAACATTTTTTCACTGCCAATATAAAATAAATACCTAGGATTATGTATTTCCCTGGAACTTCCCAGTAAATTTCCCAGGAATTGCTACAGTTTTCAAAGATCTGCTACTTCATGGATGGCAGTAAGAGCAGATACATAGTTATCAACACAATGTATACATACTGTACATTCCTAGGCTTTAATGGATTTTTAGCACAGCACTAGGAAAAATAACAAAATGCCCACGCAACTATTAAGAGCATTATTTTTTTTCTGGAGGCACCATTTTATCATAAAAAACACATAGGTGTCACACTATAGCCAAGTTCCAAAGAAATTTATACTCATTAATTTTGATCCACTTTTCAGCATTGTGTTTTTATAAACATTTTAACAAAGGAAAAATATAAAAGCTGAAAAAAGAAGAGAATTAATCTCATTTCTCAAACTTTTTGTGTAAAGACTGCCAGTGCCCAAGATAGAGTCATTCTGGTGCAATATGTCATGGTTTTATTCCTTTAGAATTTGCTGTGATCCACTTCTTGTCCAATGCAGACCTTTCTTTTAAAATAATCAAACATGAGGTAAAATAAAATAATAAAATAAATATAAATCTGAAGGAATAGTCTCTGTAGGAGTTATCTGGTTCTATGCCTCACTATGACTTAAAAGGTCAAATAAACTGTAAAAAGAAAACATCCTTATTTTGTTGTTGCAAGAAAAGTTAAATTTTAAGTCAATGAAGTTTGCCCACAAATTAATGTCTCACATACAACTGTCGCATTATGAATTTTTATTCCTAAGTCATACTACAGGTATCTGTATCAGAAATCTATCCCACACATTTCTTTAGTATTTTCTCTAAAAAAGTAACGCCAGTTCACTATATCACAAGCAATGCTTATTAATAATATTTGTTTCATATATATATTATTGGCTGATATCTGTTACTAGAACCACTGAAAGAGCTAAAATCAGAGCAGTATGAACCAAGGCCACACTTGCACATCTCTGGTTTCTCTATGCACTGGAATGGGTTGCCCAGGGAAGTTGTGAATGCTCCGTCACTGGCAGTGTTCAAGGCCAGGTTGGACACAGTCTTGGGTAGCATGGTTTAGTGGGAGATGTCCCTGCCCATAGCAGGGGGGCTGGAACTAGATGATCATAAGGTCCTTTCCAACCCTAACTATTCTATGATTCTATGATTCTATGCAGTCCAACTGTCACCCAGAAAGCAGACTCTCCCTCTGTATGAGAAAGATGTGGAAGTCTTTATTAGAGAACCATGGATTTATGAGTAAGAATACAAAGTCCTTTAAATACTGATCTCTCCATATTCCTGTGTGCTCAGTTTTGAGTACCTGGCAGACCTTTTTGTGAGGGAAAGGACTTTTATCACTATCACCTGAAATACATTTTTTTTTGGCATATCCATTTATCCGGAGACAAGCCATTATCTTTTATAAAGGGTATCCTACTGAGATTTAGATTTTAAAACTTGTGTAAATATCAGTGAAGTGCTTCTCAATTGTTATATTCATCCTACAGTCACCATCTGCTGTGTATGGGTCACACAGAACAGGCTATTGCATTAATTTTTCTACAGACTGCCAAAAAATTGGAGTTTCGAAGGCTGGAAAGAGCCAGAAGCACTAATGGAAACACCCTGCCTATTCTTAGATCTGCATGTAAACATCTTGCTAAGCATGAAGACTCTGACAGTGATCTTTTGAAATTATCACTGAAGAGTACAGAAGCAGTTCATTAGTGGCACAGATCTGTGAACCATGACAAATGACAACAGCGACGCAAGTTTCAGCTCAGCAAGAACAACTCTTGTGGAAGTGGGGGTGGGCAGCATATGTTTCAGAGTTACACTACCAACTTTTGCATATGCAATGTGGTTCTCAGGGGCTTGAGAAAGAGAGAGAAAAAGAAAGATTTGGCAGAGAATAAACAAAACCATTGTATCCTCACTTATGTGGAAACCAAACTAAATTCCTTAAAGGCATTTAGTTTTATTAAAGCAGAATCTAATAATTCAGTGTTCAAAATAGACATTCCTCTCTGGCTTATCTCCTGCTGTACAGATCCTGCTTGGAACTCTCATATTGATACTTCCTCTCAAAAGAGCCGATACTATTTTTGAAATATATGGATGGATTAGAAAGTCTCTGACTCAGTGAAACAGCAATATACACTTAGATGATTTTTTTTTTTTTGAAAGAGACAACTGCTAAAAAGTGTGCTCAAAGCAGTAACTGACAGCCTTTTAGACATTTTACATAAAAAATTAAGAATTGGCTTGTTTCTTGACCTCTACATACAACCTGATGGCAAAGTAACTGTTACTGTCCATTTTTCTAACTAATCCATGATAATGAACCTGAATTTCTCAGCTTAAGTTCAGCTACTGTACTACTGTTGCCCACTGAAAAGTCCACAGCAAACAGCAAAGTAAAATCCAGTGACCAAGACATAATATTTTTAATTTGTAAATTGTTACAATGTTGTCAATGGCTGAAGACACTAAATATTTATCAACTGGTAACATTAAAAAAATATGGGTTTTTTACTCTGCATTTAGAACGAAAAATACCTGCAAACATATAAACAACTCATAATAACCAAGCAGGTTAATTAATTAATGGATAATGAATATTAATGAAGAAATTTTTATTTGGCTTTTGTAAGTTTCCTGTTTTCTCAGGTGGTTCCTTTAAATCACAAAAATTATTTGCAATTGTCGTGGTTTAAGCCACTATAACTCACCCAGTTCATTCATTCACTCCCCCCTCTTTCTTCTCTCCAGCTCCCTGGGGGGATGGGGAGGAGAATATAAAAAATGCAACTCCCACAGGTTGAGATAAGAGCAGTTTAGTAACTAAGGTATAACATAAAACCACTACTGTTACCACCAATAATAATAATGACCAGGGAAACGCAAGGAAAGAGAATACAACTGCTCACCACCGATACCCAGCCCAACCCAGCAGTGCACCCTCACCCTTCCAGGTCTCTCCTCTCCGCTTTACATCCTGGGCATGATGTGCTGTGGTATGGAATACCTCTTTGGTCAGTTTGAGTCAGGTGTCTTCTTTCTGCTTCATCCCAGCTTCCCCCCCCCCGGCAGAGCATGAGACTCAGAAAGTCCTTGGTCAAACCAAAACATTCTAAGCAGTAACTGATAACACTGGTGTTATCACTGCAGTTCCCAGGCCCAAAATCAAAAACAGAGCACTGCACCAGCTACCAAGAAGGAAAAAAATGACTGCTACTGCTGAACCCACAACACTAATGTATCTTTTGTAAATTCCAGAGAAATATATAAATGAATAATTACTGATTCTTCTAATATTTTGGTTGCAATGATTTTGATATACTTTTATACCAGGTATGGAACTCAAGCAGAAAATTAATTTTATAAATGCTGAGGAATAATATTCAGAGAGCAATAGACACTGGCAACTCCTTTCTAGTGAGGATGATGATTGAGCCAGTGCCAGAGTTATGCTCATATTGTCACAATTAAATAGTCATTCCTTACTCCAGTTCACGTAGAAGAGGAAAGATCTGGATTCTTTTCTCAATTGTCCAAGGTATCTAAAATTGGTGGGGTTTTATGCTAAAATAAAGATGTCAACTAAAATTGTATAACTTAAAGCAAGCTTTTCCTGTGTCAAAGGCATTTTATGAACTTCAACACAGCATCTCTTTTCAAAACAAATCCATAATCAAATAATTTTATGTATTTGAAGCTCCTGATTCAGATACTATTCAAGAATTTTTGTGGATAAACCTCTTGCTTGTTGGAATAATGCCATTTAATTAACATTTTTTATTTCAGAAGCTGTGCATACTGTACATAGAAATCCAGCAAAAAAGACCAGGTAACTGCTTCAACACATGTTTTAGAGATGCATAGTTATAAATAAGTATTTTAATTGCACTCCAGCATTTTTAAATAGCATTCTGATCCTGGAAGCAATATTCTTTTGGAAAAATACAGATACATTTTGAGAGCAGTAGCACCCTTGTCAAATTAGTAAAAGATACAGCTTTCTGTTATATAGATGGACAAATTTCATAAGAATGGGATGAATAATAAAAAAAAAAATCTTCCTTTTTATTCATATTACGCAAGGAAAGCACTGAGTTCTCACTACTCACTAATTCGCATTAATCAGTGGAGGGAAAAGGAGTGATAGTGCCACCAATTCAGAAAAATGCCAGGATAGAATTAAGGTTGTAATTCTGCAGAAAAAAAAATACAGAATATTACTTGGAAGAGCCTCCAAATGTAGTTTGAAAACTTAAGATAACTAATTTTTTTTGAGAATACTCTGTTCTGCTTCTGGTTCCTCTCGTTGTTTGAAAAAAAAAAAACACAAAACAAAGCCCATGATTCTGCATAGAGTATACGCAACAATTTTTGTCTTGACCTAAAAATCTAGCACAAGTTCCACTGATTAGACAATCAGTACAGAGGTATATCCAGGGAATAGAGTTCAAACACTTACCTTTCCTTTCAGTGAGATTACTTTAGTACCTACCTCAGTAAGCTATACAATCTGCACTCCAGATTCTGTCAGCAAGAAAATTTTTTAAAAAGAGCATTTTCTCTGTCCCTGCTGTGTTTAATGGTTGAGCAAAAAAATACTTTGTTTTCATTCATAAGTCACAGGAGTAGCAACAGCAGTTATGGAACAAATGACACAGTAGCTTAATTATACAAGCTACTCTCTTCTTTCACTTGACAGTTATTTTTCATATATATGACCACACATCTAGCATAAATGAAACACCCCTCTAACTACTTGGTTTAAATCTAACCTTATATTTTTGTTCAATAGGTCAATAGCAGTCAGTGACAGCTCAGCTGTCATTTTATGTTCTGTGTTAGCTTCCTGATGGTATATCACAGAACCAATTCATGCATTTGTAAGGAAGAGTGGAAGAGGTTAGCAGTTGCTGTATGTTTATGAAAAATTATCACTCATACTCTAATATTTCTAATAATTCACCTTCCTTTTGATAACTCAGATCCAATCTAAACTTCCCCTGTTTAAGTTTGAACCCGTTACCTCTTGTTCTATTACTACAGTCCCTAATGAGGAGCCCATTCCCAGCATCCCTATAGGCTCCCTTCAGATACTGGAAGGCTGCTATGAGGTCTCCACGCAGCCTTCTCCTCTCCAGCCTGAACAGCCCCAACCCCCTCATCCTATCTTCATAAGGGAGGTGTTCCAGTCCCTTGATCATCCTCGTGGTCCTCCTCTGGTCTTGTTCCAACAATTCCATGTCCTTTTTATGTTGAGGACACCAGAACTCTACACAATACTCCAAGTGAGAGCAGAGGGGCAGGACCACCTCCTTCAACTTGCTTGTCACGCTCCTTTTGATGTAGCCTAGGACATGGTTGGCTTTCTGGGCTGCAAGTACACAAAGACAGCTCGTGTTCATTTTCTCATCGACCAACACCCCCAAGACCTCCTCCTCAGGGCTGCTCTGAATCTCATCTCTGCGCAATCTGAGCTGTGTCTGGGATTGCTCTGACCCAGGTGTAGGCCCTTGCACTTGTCATGGTTAAACTTCATAAGGTTTGCATCAGCCCAACTCACAAGCGTGTCTAGGTCCCTCTGGATGGCATTTCTTCCTTTCAATCAACCGAAGCACACAGTTTGGTATCATCGGCAAACTTGCTGAGGGCGCACTCAATCCCAATAGTTCATGTCACAGACAAAGATGTGGAGCAAGACTGGTCTCAACACCGATCCCTGAGGGAAACCACTCGTTCCTGGTCTCCAGCTGGACATTGAGCCATTGAGAACAACATCCTATGTGTACCTACTTTTGCTTTTTTTCTTGACATTTTCAAGCACCCATGGAGAGGTCCAGGTTTTCTATCATACAACTTTAACTTTTTATAGACCGTGCCCAGTGAGCTTGGTACTTTTAGAGTATCAAAGAGTACGATGAGGTTCAGAAAGCCCAGAAAATTTTTTAGAGAAATAACAAAACACTTACCTTTTATGTCCTAGACATTGATGCTGTGACTGTTTAGACTGTTCAGTGTTATACAGAAATTATATGAAGGTCTGAATTTAGGACATTACATATTGACTGTTTGCTAGACTTCCAAGTGTTGTACCTGCCTCACCAGAAAGTAAAAATGTGTGTTTTTTCATAATATCCCCATTCATTTTAAATGTATTTTAAATGCAATCTGAAATAATGTACCAAACTGCATAGGTTGGAAGAAACAAAACAAAACAAACAACAAAACCCCAAACCTTCCCTATTCCCAACGAAAAGAAAAAATAAACCAACCAAACAAACAAAAACCCACAAACCAAAAAAAATAAAAAAAAACACAAACCTGTTTAAAAAAAAAAAAAAAAAAAAGAGATGATCACCTGAAAACTGAAAAAAAACCAGTCCTCAATCCATTGCTTGAAAATACAGACGTGGAATTGACATGACAAGTCTTAAAATCAGTATTTGATTCTGCCATCTGCAAAATAGTGACATCATGCATTTATCAAGCACAGGAGGTACCCTGAGTACTAATGATATGGGAGAAAAGCTAAGTGGTAGCAGATCACTGTCCCAAAGTATCTATGTGTAGCAGCATAAAACAGTATTAGCACTACTAAAGGCCAAATTTGGGCAATTTATTCTTTTTACTATCCTTTCTTTCATAGGAAAATTGAGCGCACACATATAAAAAGAGATTAAAATATTTGTATTATTGAAACACTACACTGAGCTTTAAAACATTGTATTATTCAATCTGTGGAGGACATTATGTGAACAACAAAAAAATTAATCCTAATTCAATTTAGAGGCAGCTGTATTTTAAATTAGAGGAACTATTGGGTTAGTATGCTAAAAAGAAACCTATGAAATAAATATTATCTTTTAAAATTAAAAAGTCATTTTCTTCAATCCATGGGTCAGATTCTGAGTTTTTTACTCAAGATGACCACTCATTTCACAGAAACCCATACTATCTACTGTACAGTAAGGACTATAATTGGACGTGAATTTAAACTTTGAGTTGGACTGAAGTTTTCATTTTAATGGAGATTCATCTAGGAAAAATGGAACTCAAACTTACTGTTTACAGCTAGATGAACCTGTCAAAAAGTTAATTTCTCATTTTGAATTATAGTGATTCTGGTGTTAGCAAGTGTGTACAACAGATCAAAAGATAATTTATGAGGAATCAAGATGTTTTATTTATTAGCATTACTATTCTACTACTCTATTTCTAAATGCATTTAGGAGACATTCTGCTCGATTGAGAAAATATATCCTTAGCACAGCTCATTGCCTTTGTATATTTTAATATAAATTAATATATATACTTGTGTGTGTTTATATATATATTGTATATACACATGAAGTTGAGAAAGGCCAAAAGAAGACCATAATTTGCCATATTCATATTTTTACTATTTTTTTGGCTGTTATTGGAGGGAGGAAAACAAAATTAGGTTTCCCTCGAAGAGGTGGCAAATTTCTGCCAACCAAAAAATGATATTTTCATCCAGTTAGAGAACTCCTTTCAAGCATTCTAGCCAAACAAGGACATTTCTTTTACTGCTATAGAGAGATTGAAGCAATTGAAATTAGGTTTGAGATAAAAAATAATTACCTTTTTTTCAATATGGCACCCTTACTCAATATTTTTATTTCCATTAAACAGCCTTATCATAATCTGGTTTATTAAAAAAATACAAGCTTAAATGTTTTCAGCTATGACAAGCCACAAGGGTTTTAACAAAACGTGAGCAGCATAAAACTGAGGTTTAACTACTTTAACTGTTCAACCTCCATTTTGAATTTTAGGTTGAGATAAAGAACACATATAAAAGTGATAAGTTGGTGATGGGTCTCTCAATGTAGAAATGCAAATTCATTGCATTATATTAAAAACACAAGTTAAACTAAATCATTTGTGTTTCAGACACTTCTTCATACCTGCAGATATCTTGTGAGAACAAAATTTTGCATTTTATAGATGGTAAGACACAGAATTTACAGTGCAAACCTGTGGATGCAAACCTTGTTGTAAGGGATTTCTCAGCTAGGCTAGCTGCTGGAAAAGCTTTGAGATAGCAGAAGAATGTTGCTGGGAAAATTTTGGGAATATTGCAGGGAGAGATAGGCAAGATAAGAAGGAATAACGCATCAAGGAGCCAGTATCCATTCAGGGAACAACAGTGAGAAGCAGGCACCCAATCAAGCAACCAGTGAGCAAGACGTCAACCAATGAAGAAGTGAAGATACTCACGTGGGTGGTGATAGCGAACCAATTGTATTAGCTGCCCATACACGCAGGTGCTTTGTATAGCCTATATCAACCCTGGACCTTCAGATAATAAATGATTCTGTTTCCTAACCAGAAACGGGGTCCGTGCCTTAGTCTCCACACAAACCAAATACAAATGTAACTGGAATTTAGCCAGAATTTTGTATTACAGGACAGACAGATGAAAAAGCGAACAACACTACTTAGCACAGAAAATCCTGAGCAAATTAAAAGAGGATGGCGACACAATGAGCTGTTGAAGCTGTAGAAGATCTAGGGGATGGGGAAGGCAGTACAGATAGAACTGTGGTATTTCCTTTTTGCTGATTTTGCACACTAAAAGCTGGAGAGAGCAACTCTGTCCTGTATCCATGCATGTACCATGCACTGTGCTGCCAGGTAGACCTACTTATTTCTTCAAAATTCACTCCTCTCTTCAACAAAGGGCTCTTTCACAACATCAGCTGATGGCCACTGCCTCAGGCCAACAATAATGGTCATAATATCTACAGTTATGAAATCAGTTTCAACTTTGACATGCACAACTTGCCATCCCTTTTCATATGTTATGATCTATCACCTTGTCACAGGCATTACATTTCAAACAGACATTTATGAAGTTTGAAAGGCTGTTAGCTAAAAGCATTTCCAAAGCTCAAACAAAAAACTGCAATCTGCAAGTATATTCGTCAAAGTCTTGTTAACATCTGTAGCACTCATGGTGCCCAGGTGACATATGTCAGGATGATCCCGTACTGTCCATTCCTCCTGGGATACTCATCAGCCCTCATCACCTGGAAACAGCCTCACAGCCTGTAGGCTGTTAGTCATCACAGCCACACATCTAAGATTAACAAGAGCAAGACGTTAATATACCATACTCATTTTAAAACTTTGAACTGCCAACTTACCTCTGCTGTAGGCAATTTCTGATGTTTCAGAAATCTGATATGCTAGATAAGGTAGGAAAAGTACTTTTGACATGCATAAATGTCAGGATAAATTTGTATTGCGTTTGATGACAACATACAGCTATAATTACAGTCCACAAGCAGTGCTATTAGATTTTGAAATTAAATGTAGCTAATCCTTTACTTTCCAAGGACCAAGAAGGAAGAACACAGACTCTGAGGTCAAAAAGGGATCATAGAATCATAAATCATAGAATAGTTAGGGTTGGAAAGGACCTTAAGATCATCTAGTTCCAACCTCCCTGACATGGGCAGGGACACCTCCCACTAAACCATGTCATGCAAAGCTCTGTCCAACCTGGCCTTGAACACCACCAGGGATGGAGCATTCACAAATTCCCTGGGTAATCCATTCCAGTGCTTCACCACCCTTACATTAAAGAACTTATTCCTCAGATCCAATCTAAACTTCCCCTGTTTAAGTTTGAGCCTGTTACCCCTTGTCCTATCACTACAGTCCCTAATGAGGAGTCCATTCCCAGCATCCCTATAGGCTGCTATGAGGTCTCCACGCAGCCTTCTCCTCTCCAGCCTGAACAGCCCCAACCCCCTCAGCCTATCTTCATCTGTGTGGGGCTCCAGGCCCCTTGATCGTCCTCGTGGCCCTCCTCTGGACTTGTTCCAACAGTTCCATGTCCTTTCTATGTGGAGGACACCAGAACTGTACACAATACTCCAAGTGACGTCTCACAAGAGCAGAGTAGAGGGGCAGGATTGCCTCCCTTGACCTGCTGGTTACGATCCTTTTGATGCAGCCCAGGATATGGTCAGCTTTCTGGGCTGCAATCACACACTGAAGCCAGCTCATGTTCATTTTCTCATCAACCAGCATGCCCAGGTCCTTCTCCACTGGGCTGCTCTCAATTTCTTCTCTGCCCAACCTGCAGCTGTGCATAGGATTGCTTCAACCCAGGTGTAGGACCTTGCACTTGGCATGGTTAAACTTCATGAGGTTAGCATCAGCCAAGGTCCTTCTGGATAGCATTCCTTCCCTCCAGTATATCAAACAAACTACACAGTTTGGTGTCACACTCAAACTTGCTGAGGGCACACTCAATCCTACCCTCCATGTCACCGATGAAGATGTTCAACAAGACTGGTCCCAGCACTACTCAATGAGGGGCACCACTCATTACTGGTCTCTAGCTGCACATTGAGCCATTGAGCACAACTCTTCATGTGCAGCCATCCAGCCAGTTCTTCATCCACTGAGTGGTCCACCTATCAAATTGATGTTTTTCCAATTTAGAGACAAGGATGTCATGTGTGACAGTGTCAAATGCTTTTCACAAGTCCAGGTAGATAACACCAACTGCTTTACCCCTGTCCATCAGTTCTGTAGCACCATCATAGAAGGCCACCAAATTGGTCAGGCAGGATTTCCCCCTAGTGAAGCCATGCTGGCTGTCACCAAGCACCTTGTTGTTTTTCATGCACCTTAGCACGCCTTGCAGGAGAATTCGCTCCAAGATTTTGCCAGGCACTGAGGTGAGACTGGCTGGTCTGTAATTCCCCAAGTCATCAGTGCATATCAATGCATTAATTAAATCTGACTAACTAATGTAGCAGATATCCCAGGTGTCTACGCTTTTTAAAAATTTATCATCTTTTGAAACAATTTTAAGTCCTCAGCTTCACAAGACTCTGTCTAGCCTGGAGAAGAGAAGGCTGTATGGAGATCACATAGCAGCCTTCCAGTACCTGAAGGGGGCCTATAAAGATGCTGGGGATGGACTCTTCATTAAGGACTGTAGTGATAGGACAAGGGGTAACGGGCTCAAACTTGAATAGGAGAAGTTTAGATTGGATCTGAGGAAGAGGTTCTTTACTGTAAGTGTGGTGAAGCACTGGAATGGGTTGCTCAAGGAAGTTGTGAATGCTCCATCGCTGCCAGTGTTCAAGTCTGGGTTGGACAGAGCCTTGGGTGGTATGGTTTAGTGGGAGGTGTCCCTGCCCATGGCAGGGGGGTTGGAACTAGATGATCTTAAGGTCCTTTCCAACCCTAACTATTCTATGACTCTATTACTCTATTGTGTTTACCAGTAAGATCTTCCAATATAGTATTGTAAATTTTATTTACTAGGGCATTCCACGCAGCACTATGTATTTCTCAAATGAAATTTTTGGCCACTAGCTTTTGATTCATGTTAGTCAGCAAAACTGAGAGATCATCACTATCCTTTCTGTATTCTTTAGTGAATGATCACTTTCCTTCTCTATTTTTTTTTTTGGCAAACTAACCTGATAGGGATACTTTGCATTAATATGACAAGACCTGTTTTTCCAATTCCCCATGTGTTTTGTGTGTTTTTTTAATTTTCTTCCAGTATTTTAATACAGTTCTTAACCTTAAAGAACCAGATCTGTGAACAATATTCTAATAGCAGTACCACCAGCATTATATGCTTTCTGCATTTATTTGACCATTCTTCAGCAGTTAAGACCTGTATTAGTTCTTTTACCAATGCCACACTGACAGTCTATAGTGAGACGTTAGCTAGGATAATCTGAGTCACAGCAGAGAAAGAAAGCTCTCCCATTCCAAAATGAGGTGTCTGGCATGCAAACAATCACTTCAATAATGTCAATTCCATAATAGTAAGCAGGTGTGCTATTTGCTAATCAAAAATTTTTGTGTTATCCTCAAAATTCAACAGTAAAAATGGAACATATGAGATTTTCCATGGAGATCTGAAGACACAGAGCTACTTCTTTGCCTCCTTCACCTTCATAGAAAAGAATTATTCCTATTTAGGTCAACAAGTTCAGTGTCACATACATTGCAAAATTATACTGGATTTTACTGGTTTTTTTTGCCAGTTTTCATACTGAATTAGATAAAAAATTATAGGCAGTTAAAATGCACCTTGGGACTTTATTATAAAATAGGGTCAATACCTTAAATATAGTTCTTCTTTTACCATTTAACATTTTTCAGATCAGAAAATTATACCAGAATATTCTTTCCATGTTCTCAAATCACAAATTTTTATATTCTAGACACCTCCCTAAACCATGCTCATCCAACACCAGGATTTTGAACACATCATTCTCTGTTTCTCAGCCCTACAGGAATTGGCAATCAGGATACTACACTTCAAGGAAAGAAGAGTAAACCAGAAATGATATACGAACAATGATATTTTAAATATTTTTAGGAATGTCTAGTGGTTTGGACTTTTTCCTCCACATAAGACCATGTTTACATGTAAAATTAACTGATGATAGTCTTCTTCCTTCCCATCATCTATTACTGGAAGAGGCAGTCCCCTAGTTCTTGTATCATATATTTTTATTTGCAAAACTGTTCCTGCAGACAAACACCATAGCAGTCACTTCTATTCATAGAACATGCTACCAGGATCCATTATTAAATTCAGTATTTCTTAGCTGCTTACAATTCATGCAGAGAGCAGGATATCTTGATGATCGAGAAAATATACATTTACAGAACAAGAAGAATATTAGCTCTGAAAATAAAAACTTCAAAAAGTATAATACAAAGATAAGCAAAATTACAAATTTTTGGCAAATAATATCAATTAAGCAAACATACTAAAAAGTTGGTTTATCTGTAAATACTTACTTGATTGAAATCGTATATCTTCTTTAATATGATGTAATTGTTCCTCTAAAATGACTAATATATTTTCATTCATTTTTGAGAGTAAAAGCATGTGTCTTGTAATAAAAATATGACTGAATACACTCCAATGATTAATGAAATCTAAATGGCAGTAATAACTTGGCATGCATAAGGAATGAGGGTACCAGAAAAGACTTATTCTGTTGTGAACTTTACAGAAACTGCTTGAAGATTTTATAGATTTCAACCTTATCTGAGAACCAAAGTTGGAAGCAGATGTCAGAAGAATAAAAATGTAATTCTTTAAATAGGATAAAAAAGACACTTTTCCAAGCATTCATATTAGTT
The DNA here is from genome assembly GCA_032466535.1 of Forpus xanthops. Lineage (NCBI taxonomy): Eukaryota > Metazoa > Chordata > Aves > Psittaciformes > Psittacidae > Forpus > Forpus xanthops. The sequence continues at coordinate 42,833 of JASSUY010027127.1, read as the reverse complement.
CATATCATTTAGCTTAAGTTAGGTATTCACAAGTTTTGAGTTTCGTTATTCAAAAAGTGATCGTGTGTAATTACTTAATAAAACTGATTAATCATCCATGATTACAGGCAGACCAATAGTAAAAATTACAATTTTCTTCTAACGCAGCAGAACAAAATTAAACGTTTAAAGTAATCTTACCATAACTTTGCACTGCACATGTATATTTCCTTCTGGTGGTGCAGGTATACTGTTAATCTTTAAGGAGAACCACACTTTGCACTGTAAAGATCTTCCTCCTACATTAAAAAGAATAAAATGTCTTACAAATGATCTCATGCTATGAGCGATCCTAGCAGCATTAAAATCAGCGAGAAATGTTGACTTTTAGCAGAAAAGCCAGTTGTTCACAATGAGACAAAGCAAATCATGAAGTGATTTAATAGCTGTCAACCAACTGCATTATCTAATTCTTACTTGTCTGGATTTAAAATAGTAACAAAATCAATACGTACACAAACCAAATGGAAATCACACTTTGGCAAAGTAGTTTCCCAGACTATCACATTGTTTGAGAATTTTAAATATCATTGATTTGGAACTGTTTTTTCTTTAACAAAGGCAGTGCTAGAAGACATTTAAAGTTGTGGGTTTTTTTATTAAAAGCTTATCCACCATAGATTCAAAACTACAAGTTTTTAACAGATCAGACTGTTCAGTTACATAGAATCCATCCTCAAATACCTGTTTGAACAAACATTAATTTGTATAGCAGTGCATTTTTCATCAGGTTTTGAGACAGGATGTCCTGAGTTATTGTAATAACAAAAAAGTTGCATGCAAGAGACCAAGATACTCAAAGATGGCAAACACATACATCAAAACATTGATGCATCAGCATTGTCCCATTAGATCAGATTCATTATCAACCTTAGCCTAAACTCTGTTATCAGTAACTAGTAAAAATCTGTCCAGAAAAAAATGTTCAATAAACTCTTGCAAACACACACTTAATTACACAATAAACTACCAAGAAATCAAAAATATTCCCTTTAGTATTTTGTATTACCTAGTCCAGTAAGAAGAGATGGAAAATTCTGACAATATGCAGAAAAGTTGAAATGCATTAGACACTCCTTTTGAATTTTGGAGATCATTTATGAAGTCACAAAAGACTATTTATCTCACACATGTATGCTCATGAAATTCTACTGATAGATTTTAAATTCTGCTGTTTCTGATGATTATGAAACCCTTAAATGGAACTTGAAGGTATGTTATCACCAAGGCAAGAAACGGAAGCATTAACTACCAGTAACCATGGTAAGCACAGGCAAACAGACCTTTGATCTGGAGGAAGTCTGACAGTATTTTTTACTGAGAAATTGACAGTATTTTTATAATTTTATATTATATCCACCAAATTTAAATCAAAATTAGTTTACCTAATATAACCTTTGGTATATCACAGAACTTAAATTCTGTTCAGTTACACAGAATTGTTCTGCAGGTTCATACAAATGATATGTGTTTTGATAAAGCATATGTTCCAGACAGACTTTGAGTCTTGAAGCTAAACATCAGCAGTTTATTCTGGTGGCTAATTGCTGGCATCGGAAAACATTTAAATATGAGTTTAATTTCTGATTTCTATTAGATTTGCTTCAATAACAAGACAAAAGGTCTTGCAATGACTTTCATAGATTTAAGAGATCTAGCATTATGTATCTAGCATTTTCCTGTATTTAGAATAGTCATGAATGTTAACAACATCAGCTCTTCAGACAGTCAGACTGAACCCAAAGTCTCTCATTGTTAGGCCTGGTCTCCACAACACATATTTCATGTGGAAATTTTTTTGCAAGTTGTTGAACGATCGTTCAGCACCTTTTAATAATGCATACACAAGAACTGCATGCAGTATTCCTGCTTGCCAGGATATTGTCTGAGATGAAAATCACCTTAATCCTCCTAAACACACTTCCTTGAATTATACACTAGACAGCTATATAATCAGTTCTGTTTTACCATAGCATTAGTCTTGGGAGCTCCTACTGTTTTTCTTTTACTCTGTGATCACAGCTCTTCTCAGAGGCACTGATTCCTTTATTGTAGTTCCTTATTCTGCATATATGACTTTGTTTCTAAACTGCATTTCCTATAAAACTGTGTCTGGTTGGTTTTAATCATACTAATTTTTCTAAATCTTCACTGAATACCTTCTCTATTAGCTTACCCATTCTTTTGTCCAGACTAATTTGGTATGCATACAATTTACTCTTTTTTAATACTAGCAGAGTATTACAGTCTTCCAGTTTCTGGAACAGCCTCAGTATCTTAGGATTTATGAAAATTAACATCACTGAGTTCATCTCAGTGAATCAGTTCTCAAAACTCATGTTCTGAATATCCATTAACGGATTCTGGCATGCATACAACCTTGAGTTTAATCAATTAAAAAAGTGAAAAAAATAGTATACATCTGCATATTATCCTTATGCAAAAAGACAGCACATGACCTGAGACCTGAAATGAAAGTTCTCCAGTAAAGACTGAAAGAGAATCAAAGATGCCCATTGCTTGGGACATCACATCCTTCCAGAATAACAAACTGTAGAAAAGTGTACAACAGAAGTCTAAAAGATGCATTTATTGCAGTAAAGGAACACATTCATGAAAAATGTTCTGTACAACTAAGAAAAATAGAAAAGAGCATAAGCTGTTATTTAAACAGAAAATTAACAAGGTTATGTCCCTGTCTTAAACCTTTGTCATGGTTTAAGTCTAGTCAGCCACGCAGTTTTGCTCACACACTCCCCCCTCTTTCTTCCCCCCGCTCCAGGAGGGATGGAAAGGAGAATCAAAAGAATGCAACTCCCACAGGTTGACATAAGAACAGTTTAGTAACTAAAGTATAACACAAAACCACTACTGCTACCACCAATAATAATGACAAGGCAAATACAAGGAAAGAATACAATTGCTCACCACTGATACCCAGTCAGACTAAGCAGTGCACCCCCACCCTTCCGGGTCTTTGCCCTCCTTTTTTTTGTAACCTGGGCATGACTTGCTGTAGTATGGAATACCTCTTTGGTCAGCCTGCGTCAGGTGTCTTCTTTCTGCTTCCTCCTGGCTTCCCCTCCTCCCTGGCAGAGCATGAGGCTCAGAAAGTCCTTGGTAAGACTAAACATTGTCAAGCACTAACTGAAAACACTGGTGTCTTCAGCACTGTTCCCAGGCCCAAAATCAAAAATACAAGACTGCACCAGCTACCAAGAAGGAGAAAAATGACTGCTACTGCTGAACCCCTGACAACCTTCCATGCAAAACCAAAAAACAAATAAAACTCCCCCGAAAACCAGTGACAACTTTGAGTGACAACTTGATAATGCTTAAAAGAGGAGTAGTAAAATCTTTCAAACACATCTGAAGCTGGTGGCCTCCCAAACTCTGATAGATGATCAAGGTGGATGAACAATGTCCAAGTTACATGAGGCTACAGCAGAAAATCCAAATTAATTCTGTGTAGTAGCATTTATTATACTGGAATTCAGGGGCTTCCTATACTGATGCTAGAGCTTGTCACTAGAGTCTGCCACATTACAGTTTCAGCAAGGATTGTTTTGGAGCAGACTGGTAATGAGAAAAGCAGCAAATCACATGGGCAAGATACTCTTTGCCCCACAATTCTGGTCTAATGGAAGATGTCCCTGCCAATGGCAGGGGTGATGGAAGTGTGTGATATTTAAGGTCCCTTCCAACCCAAGTCATTATGTTCCAAAAGCAATTAATGCATGAAAGTGTGGTGGTGCAAATAGGCATGTGAACCATCGCTTAATTCAACTACAGGCACAATGAAATGAAAAGGCAAAAAAAAAAATGTGCTGTCAGTTTTTAGACAGGCCTCTGAGATGAGAAATTACAGATGTGAGTTTGTTTATATACTTCAAAGAAAATTATTAAGAGTCATAGTAAGGGAGAGAAGCCACACCACACAAAAGTATTTGAAATCTTTCTTCAACAAAGTCACCACCTCTGCAAATAAGGGATAAGTGGTTCACATAGCACCCTTGTTTTCCAAAAATCTACCTCTAAGGTCCCCTTCCAAAGGCTTCGAAGGAAACTAAGTTGCAGAAGAGGGAACATTAGAAGATGGTATTAAAATATAGAAACCAGAATGGCAGAACAGGAATGGCAAATTCTCACCATGAAGAGACATAAAGAATTACATGAAAAGGCTTGGTTTTGGTATGAAAAGTTTTTAACCACTTTTTCTCCATAGGATGGATATTTTAAGATTCTGTCTCTAGCAAACTGATCCCGAAACACTTCCAAACAACTGGAAGTGTATCTCTAGTGTGCTAGGAATATTTTCACTTTTATCCTAATGCACAGCCACACGTTTCACAGAACTGCTTTCTTACATGGCACATAGTGCCTAATTAAGATATCAATGCTGCTACCAAGATATTTTCCTTATAGATTTACAGCCTGCTATGTTGTCTCTGATCACATATTTTTCCTCTGTATTCTTAGCTTTTCTGAATCACTTTTCTGTACTTCAAAATTACAGTAATATAGAAGTTATAATTCACTTGTTTTTCTCTTCTTGCTTTTATATACAAGTTCATTCATTCTGTTAATAAAAATTGCTTAAAAGTATTGTAATTTCTGAGATGCCTCAAAAGCAAAGTTTTCAGGTCAAAATTTTCAGTTTTGATTTCAAGTATTTAGATCTATTGAAACCTTTTTTGTTTTAGGAAGGAAATCTACATTTCTTTTTTGTACTTTCTATGCATTTGAATCTAGATTTATTTCTCTTTAAATTTTCCTCATTGCAATTTATACCAAAACCATCAGTTTTATCTCTGGAGAGTTGAACAACCTTTTGTAATCCAGCCAGTCTGGTGTATTTAGTGATGAAAATAAGCTGTTCCTCCTGTGCATGATCTCTTAATTTTTTTGTATAATTTTTTAAATCTTATGAAATTCTGCTAAACAAATCAGTGCTGTAAACCATAAACTTTTAATACTATACTTCGCATCATTCCTGAACAGTCAGCAGTTTTGAAATTCCCCTCCTTATACGCACAGCATGCTTTGCTCTACTCACTTGGATGAGAATACATTACTACCATATCAGCCACAAACTGAAAAATCTGTTCACTCTTTCCCCTTTCCTTGTCCTTTCATTAAAATTAGTTTTCGTCCTCTCTCTGCTACACCAGCCATTAAATGTGTCGTCAAGCATCAGTGGTTATATATCGGCTTAAAAATAGAAAAGATTCTTCTCTCCTGATTGGGACACAGCTGCTCATCATTCAGCTACATTACACATCACTGAAGATGAAGGAAGATTCTGCCTGCTCTCCTGAAAACTATAGATTTCTAGGGTGTTTTGGAGGTAGGGGAGATATGGACACAATGGGTAAATTGGAATTATGCTGCTAAATAATAAAATATCTATTTGAAATATTTTATCCTGATTTTACGTACTTCTCATCAAAATATGATTATTTTAACAAAAAGCTGAATTAAAGTGGTATTCTCAAATTTAATGTGTGTTCTTTCCACAGTATTTTTACCTAATATTTGCAGAACTAATACAGCACTTAAAAAATAAAATATTAGATTTGATTTCAGCTTTAAATAAAACATCAACCACACTCTTACATGTGCCTTTAAGGGTACATTTTTTAGTAATAACAGGCAAAGGAATAACACAGCTTAATTTTCTGGATCTATAAAAAAACTTTACATGCTGGTAGTTATCTAAATTCTCTTGAGGTGAGAGAATTTGAGACCCTTATACCCTGTTCTTACAGTATATGACTGTGCTTTACAGAATTGAAAATATAAATTGAGTATTTTTTCCTAGTTCTCTACAATATGTAAATATGTAATGGTTTCCAATATGTAAAGAGCTTGCACTGCTAGCACAAGATAAATCAATATTTAGACTTCATTCTGCTCATGTGCAAACCACATCCACAAGTAAACAACCCCATGTACAGTCATCTCTTGAAGGACAAGAGCTGCTGCTCATGGGCTTAATTAATAAGCATACGTTGTATTTATTCTGGTTTTCATTTTTGATTTAGAATATATCATCATACTAGCTATTAAGCATATATGATGATTTATGCTCCTTATTTTAAAAACTGACAAGCCTTAGCAATGTAACAATTATAGTTAAAACACCTAATATTTCTTCTGTAAACTTTTCCTGACAATTCAAGTTCCTCTACCATGTTAAATCCACAGAATTTTTTTTTGTATATTTTGTTTTTTACACCTCAAAGTTTATTCCAGATACAGAACTACTTACAGTATCTGTCCAAAGACATAGAAATCCTTTACAATAAGGTTTTGGACAGTTCTTTTAACAGTATCTCTGGATAAATCTAGTTGGTTCATATGTGCAAGATGCAAATTGCTATTTTTCTGTTTAAGTTGAGCCATTACTCCATTGAAAACTATTTACAAATTGAACCCTGCTTTAACTGGCTCTAGCTATCTCACTTCATTTAGTTTCCAAGTGCAGAAAAATTGCACCTAATTTTGGGGAGAAAGTTATAAAACACTATACACATTAAGAAAATGTTGCAATCCTATTATGTTAAAAGGTCAAAATGATGTAAAAAGGTAGGCACTAATATTCATTTTTACAGTGTGAGAAATACTTATCATTGGAAAGGCAATGCTTTTATACTTTATTTTTTCAAGAAAATTATTAATTTATGGTTATCACCTTTAGGCTTGAGCTCATGAGTTTTTTCACCCAAGGGTTATAGTTTCTCAAAAAATGTAATGAGTATGCATAGATTTTAAAAGTGTTAGTGTGTTGCATGACAAGATAAACTTTGCTCTCTGCTGCCATTTTATGCACATGAACATATCTGAGCCACGGTAACATTTCAATGAATATTTATTTCATGTATTCCTTACAACATTACCTGATTTTTTTAATATCTTTCAAATATAAATCTTGTTCTTAAAGGATATTATGTTACAATTTGCTTTGAGCAACTCTCAGAAATGTAGTGTGCCTTATATTTTTTTATCAAACCTACGTAATGGAGTAGACAGTACTAAAGTGACGTTGAGGTTGAAAGACTACATTAGTTTGTCCACCTAAATCAGAGCTGATGTATGCAACTGCTGCAATTTAAAACTAAATTATGTTGTTTTTATGTGTAAAAAAATACTTAATATTGAATTAATTCAAAATTTTCAAGTTAATATAATACACATAGTTGGGATTGGTGAAGAAGAGCATTCTACAAGAGGGATATCTCCAAGTTAGGGTAGGGTTCCTTTTCTTCAGGACTTGCCCTAAATTAGGCAATGATCATATCTCCGAAGCCTTTTGTCACTTGGGAAAATTTTGAAACAGAAATTAAAACAATTTTCTAAAATGTAAAATCAAAACCACATTTTGGCCTTTTGGAATAAGCTGTGATCACCAGGAAATGAGGCTTTAAAAAGGTGCCTTTTCTCTTTTAAGGCAGAACCCCATTATCTCCCTTTTCTCTTTCCTGCCTCCAAAGCTGTCTTTCCAAATGAAGATCACCACCTTATGGTAGAAACTCAGATACCACTAGCCCATAAATCATATCCTTTTTCCCTAAACTTTCTCCAGAACTGTAAGGAGAAGAGAAAATTTTGACATCACAGATAGCTTATTTCAAAGAAATGAGTGACTAGCGTTGCTGATATCTCCATTTCTAAAGCTCAGTCTTCCATGTTATTAATATCATCACAATATGATGTCATAACACCATTTCTCAGGTAGACACCTTTACTCCACAAAGACACTTTCTCATCTCCATTTCCCAGATAACAGTTTCAAAAAACTCATTCAGCAAATCTGCTGTATCCACAGGATTTTGAGGGGAAAAAAATCCCTGTAATACAGAATATTCTTGATGCCCTTCATGATTTTTTAATGCCTTAATATGAGAATTTCAGAGCTCTCCATTCTTCGTTGCAGTTGGGTGATAAAATGTAAATAAGGCAAATATGGTTATTCACCTTCTGCAGGTTTGCAGGGGGCTTCTTTTGAGTCTCCATTTGTATTGTGTCCTGCACTTAGGGCATGCGCCTTTCATGAAATTTAGTGTAGTCTGCTATCATCCAGCTACTGGTGACACACACATCTATCTGCTGGTACACACTGGGGCAGAATTTAGGGTCTGATATGGTTCACAGGTTAACCTTTTTCCTGAGGAAATCAAAGGGAGTAAACTCCGAGCACATGCCAGTATCCCATAGAGATACAAAGCACTTGTGACACTAAGTAAATATAGATACAACCAAGAGATCAAAATCAACAATAACAGAAGCAATATATTTGTTGTATACTTGCTAATAGAACCCATCTCCCCTCATTTTTCTAAAGGTCTGCAGGAAGCATGACATAGGTGAACAGAAAGTATTCAAAGCTTAAGAAAATTCCAAATGCTGAACAGAAATTCAGCACTTATTAGCAATACAAGTGAAAAACTCACTGAATTTCTGGAATGAGCAAGCAGCATATTCTATCATATTAACAGTTGTAGGAATAAATTTGAAGTATTGTCACAAAACCTATCAAAGTAGGTTCACAATGTCAATTACATTTCTTGACCTATATTCTTCTTTAGTAAGAATATAAAGATGCACACTTAAAAGAATCCCAGACTTGCAGTCTAAGCCACACAAATACTCTCTGAACAGGTGGGATTGACACTTGGGAGATTAAACAATCTACTACATAAGGAATCTGTCATGAATAAGCCATTGAAAATAAACAGAGCACATCTGGGGAGCACTAGTAGGTTTCAAGTAGGATAGGCTGTATGTTTGGGAGCAGTCTGCACCTTGAACACTTGGTTTTCTCAAAAGCCTGCCCTTATCTTTTACTACCTGGTTTTATAATTCTTAGTCTAGAAGATTAATGTATCTCAGTTGGATATCTCAAAATTAGACCATTATCACAAGCAGAATCTTTGTGGCAACTTATGGAAAGATGATATGATTTAGCTAATACATCATAGTTTTAGAAGTTTGGATAGCAAGCAAGAGGAACTGGTACTTTTCACTGATTAGAATAAATTTTATATAACTGGAGATTATATAGCGAAGTAATTGTTTAGAATACTAATGCACTTTTAAAATATTAACTTCTAGTGTAAAGATAAATTACATTTGCTTTAAGAATGTTATTTGATTACTATAGTTACCTTAGTTCAAAGACCTGGCAAAGAAAGAAGCTGAGGCTAAGTACAGGAGATATTCAGGATAATCCAGTCTAAGAGTAGAACAAGCCCATAATTCCAAAGAGGGAGAGAGGCAAGAAAAGCTCAAGAAGAGAATTAAAATCACAATGTAGCTAATTGCTATGCAATGGTGAAAAGACTTATGAAAAATCTAGTACAAACAGAATGAACTTGAAGCTCAGAAAAAAACTATTGCTCAATAATTTTTTATCTATTTTATTTTTTCTTTGGAAAGATTTTTAAGGAAAGGCAATGGTTACAATTGTCACATGCACAAAAAGATTGCTACTAAAAGTGAACTTCCTATCAGTGATGGAAAGAGTAACAAATGGTGGGCTTTAGTACATTAGATAAATATCAGGAAAATTCTTCTATAAGAAGTGTTGAGAGGAACTAGGACAGGTTACCTGGGTCATGCAGTCTTCATTAATAAATAGCTCTAAAGAACATCCTAGAGGAATAGTGGTCAAAATCCACAAGAGAACAAGTCTTACTACCAGGCCACACATAACTGACACACTCTCATGCTCTACCAGAGGCCCCAATGCATGCTCATTCAGTCATAATCTCTAGTTCACATGAAATTTTCATTCTTGGCACAAATCTAGTAGATACAACCATGATCATGCTCATGTCAATTCCTTAACCCTGCGAACACAAACAAGTTATGCTCCAACCTTTCCTGCTCCCACTTACTTCACACAACTTACTTTTAAAATTACCCAAGTACTTAAGAGTTTTTTTCCAAAGATCTATCACTTTTTCTCAATTTGTCATATCTGGCTTTATTTCTATTGACAACTTTTGATGATAATGATGACAATGGTGATACTATACTTAAAAAAACCCAAAAAAAAAACAAAAAAACCAAACAACTTTGTCATTCTATGTCTTAACTTTGGAAAAATCCAAAGGTAACTTTGTCTCTGGGTATTGGCCTATAAAGACTCAGATAATGAACAGAAGGATTGCTGCTCACTTTTATTATGATGGAATATAAAGCTGCTAAGGGCAATTATGAAAAAAGCGGTCCTTATATTTCTCTGTCGGCTCTCTGGAGGGTTGAAAATTAATCAGTAATATTTAAAAATGCACACAAAGACAATACAAGCAATCTAACAAGGAATGGGATGGGAAAGGGAACAGAAGGGAAAAGTTTCTTATGCCACTGTAGCAGAAAAGCCAGCAATACTAATTGCTTGAATAAGTTCCAACAGAGAATGGAATAAAATAACCCAGGTTTTGGGGATGTGGGGAGGTTCTTCATCTTGGCAGAAATAATTTTAGGGAACCTATATTTATTTCTCTATGCATAAAATACAAAAATGGCTATATGAAATATAATCATGACCACAATGATGAAATGGGCAGATTTTCATTAGATTTCAGCAAAACTTATTGTAGAGATATGCAAACAATTTATGTTTTCAATAAAATAAGAAATGATGAACTCAAACTCCATTAATTTTCACTCAGAAGAGCTTTATGTTCATGTATTTTCACAATAAATAAAACCAACCCTTCAGTCATCTAATGGATATTCTCTGCCTTATTTACAGATGCTGAACTTTATCAGGCTGCTCTTATTAACTTCTTGATGCATTGGTGGACAAATAAGGTGCAGATAACTCATAAATCCAGAGAGTTTAGTGAAAGCAATCCTCTAATTCAACCATAATTAATGTACATATATATCACACTGTGAAAGAAACATTACTCATAAATAACACAAGTTTACTTGAAGTGTTCCCAGGGACACTAATCATGCTTTTATAATCCAATCTAACTGTCAAAACTCCAAAAGCCTTTGTAACCTCCTCCCCCAGAAACCCAGGAATTAGTTATTTTACTTACTGCACTGTAACTTTTTATGAGGTTTGTCATTATTAGAGGCTATATTTTTAAATGTGCATGAAGTCTGGATATGAAATAATATGGACATAAGGAACCATGATACATTGCCAAAAAAAAATTACTGGAAAGCAATTGATATATGCACATTTCCCACATTTCATACACATTATGCACATCTAAAAAAAATAGTCAGAAATGCTACGTACTGCATCCTACACATTATTTAGTACTGCATAGATCCACAGTAGTGCCATCCAAATATTTATTCTAGATGCTTTTTCTTTAGCTGTAGCTGTAAAGCAACTGCTATGTAAAAAGCATGGTTTACTGCAATTACAGCAATGTGGCTACTATGTGAAGCCTAAAGCAAAAAGTATGATGTTTTAAAGTATTCATTTTACACTTCAAAACAATGCAATACTAATTGTTATATCGTACAACAAGTAATACTGATTTGAATGCAATATCATATCACTTTTAAAAAGTGGTTACAATGCTTATGTATATTCTAGAAGAGGGACTCTGAATGCAGCCTACATCTTCATATTTAGAAAGAAAAATTTTATCTTTTTTTAAAAGAAGCAAACACTGTTCAGTATTATTTGATATAAAAACAAAAAAAATAAAAAATGGTAAAAATAATGCTTTTCAAAGTTTGTTTTCAAGGATATTTTCCAATTTTCACTATAAATGCAAACATTAATTCTGAAAAATGAACAGCAATTCAAAACCAGTAAACTTTGATCTAAAGATTATAAACATGTAAGACACAGGAATCCCTGCAGTATTTGTAGATATTTTTGCCTGTTCATCTTTTCACCCACCTATAAAAAAAAGGGGAATTTGAAAGATCTTTGAGATCAGATCTACAACATAGCTCTCACAATAAACCCTATTCAATAAACCCCAGTGTGACACATAAGACATTATAAGGAATAATAAAGAAAAAATGTTGCATGATGTTTACATAAATTTATTGGTAGGAAATTAGACGAACCAGTTGAAAGTGAAGCATGAAAGTGACATTTCTTTAGTCATCATGGAAAATATGAGCCAAAAGTTCAGCAGAACAAAATAAGTATACCTTAGGGTAAAAGAGAAAAGGAAAAAGCAAGGACCTTTCAGTGCAGATAAACAAGCATGTGCTCAGGAATCAAAATATCTCTCAAAAAATCTCGCCTGAAAAAAATGTCCACTATGTTTGTCAAGAGAAAAAATATTTATGGATACGTAAGGTTACTATTGACAGTCAAACAAATATTCAGTAATCAGTAATATGAAGTCTGACAGATACTTCAAGGTAAAGGATGTGACAGTTCATTGCAAATCAGTTCAAGTTTTGGAACTGAAGTGTGATATTTAAGAAACAGAAAGACACCATAAAATACCTTCTATAGTATTTTGCCAGCTCACAGAAAAACAAGGTGACCACTAGCCAGAGAGTCTAGTATTTGACTTCTGATTTACCTATACACTTACTGTTGCTGCATAAATAGCACCTGACTTTTTAGCTGAATTTAACCTGCAATTGCATCTGAGAGACAGCAAGACTCCGGGACAACCTACAGTGAACAACAGCAAGGACTTACTGGCAGAGAATGCAGTACAAATGAAATAATCCATAGGTTCTTATGGAAATCAAGTGATGCTAAAGGTCAAAGACTTCAGTAGGATACCCCTCAAAAAGGTCACAAAAGCTTCTGAACTCAGGTGAATTCTGTAATAACGCTAACATTACACAGCAACTTTACACACTCCAGCCTATTACTGCAGTGATCGAGACTTTCCTGACAACTGCTCTTTCTTGGTATCAGCCATACAGTATGCAGTACTGGTAATCAGCACAAACCAGTAACATACCTGCTTTAAACCTTTGTTATTTCTGAAATGTATATCTAAGGGTGAAAAGAGTGACTTGTGAATATATGAATTTTCTGTAGGAATGTTTAACAAATTATATTACAGAAAAACATGAAAAAGTCATGCCAAAATAACAAGGTCACTTGGTGAGCTTCTTTCTACTTAGTCAAAAAAATCCCTTTCACAAAATTCTACTGCAAAATCAGTGCCAAATGCTATAAACAGAAATGAGAATGCCTTGAAAGTGCATTCAAATCTTCGAATTATGCTTCTTGCACACACATATTCTCTGATGACTATGTATAAAATGCCATCTGTCTTTTGCCACAGTGGGAAATAGTAGTTCCCTAATATTTATAATTTCATAAGTATATCAAGAACAATTAGAGGTCTACTGTGCCCACAGAGAAAGCAAAGGAAATATTTTGAGAAAGACAGTAGACACTATAACAAACAAATCACTGCAATGAACAAGAAATGACTATTACCTACTCAGTAAAAATGTCAGAGTGGTCCTTTGCGGGCTGGTTAGGCAAAGCTACCTTGTAATTGAATGCATGATAATGCAGGAATGTTCAAGTGTCTGGGGCAAATTAAAAGGCAGAATTCTATGTGGCTATTTATTTTGCAGCTGCTAAAGGAATAGAAGTCCTCTACAAGTTCCAGCAGCAAACTACTGAGTGGACAAGACAATCTAGGATACAAGAAAACTTCATCCATAAAAAAATAATGAGATGAACTTTAAAACTACCTAATTACAAATAGTCTTCAGGAACAACTTAGTTATAGCTTCAAAGGCAGACAAAAGTAGTAATAAGCGGTGTGAAATTGTCTGGTTATGAAAGTATAACACTACTTGTAATTGAAAGATAATGCTGGGGAGGGGGGTGAGCCTGCTCGTAAAATGAAAAATTAAATTAGATTGGATGGAGAAATGTATTTTATTTTCTCCTGTTGGAAATTAACATGATTTCTGTCATCTCAAACCCATAATTTTTACTCAGCCTAATATTTAAATTGGTATTTCTGAACTGCTCAGTTTTCAGAAACTTGCAACAAAGAAATAAATACGTAAACCCTCTGCTCTGGATTTGTGAATCTATTTATACTCTATCTTAACTGTTGTATCGCCCTGTCAGTCT
>JASSUY010027127.1:0-28725 GCA_032466535.1 Forpus xanthops | reverse complement strand
ATGTACATGCAATTCTTTTCTCTGCTTGAGGGACTGAACATACACCTTGAAGGATATTGTACTTACCCCTAAGCAATAGGATATTCTAAGTAATTGCTCTTAAAACAATTGTGTTGATGTTACTCTTATCTGAATGTCATCATAATAATTATATTCATGTAATAGATTGAAGTAACTATTCAGACAGAAAAAGAACAGCACTCTGTAGAAGATGTTTAAAAAAAAAAAACAACATGTATTTAATTAAATTCCACTTCTTATGAAGTGTCCAAATATCAAAGTCTGACTTTTTTCTCATCCAGTGCATACTTTTACAGGTCACAGCAACTGAAAGAGCATGAACAGAGAAAACTTTCCTCTAGGGACCTTCCTCTCTGTCCTCTCTTCACCCATTATTTTCCACCCAAGACATGCTTTACGACTATTAGAGACTGGTAAATATTAGTAGTCTTGTTCATTGTCATGAAATTGTCCTTAGGTGCTCTTTGTGCATTTATAATTGAGTGCTTACTAAAGGGAAAAATAAGAATTGTTTGCAAGCATGACAAAGTAGAAAAGGGAAAATGATGACCTAGATAAAGAGGAAGGGCACTGGCTGGTAAAGGAAACTATTGCTCTGTTCCCAGCTCTTTTACTATTTTGTTTCAAAAATCTTATTTTTTATAAGGGCTTACACTTGGACCTATCATGTTAGCCCTATCGCTGAAGAGAGGATTAGAAGGTGGAGAAATTTAAGTGTGATTCTGCTGCACAGATTCTGCTGTGTTTCAACGAACACCTGTCATTTCACAGGGGAACTTAAAAGGGATGGGCAGAAGTCCAGAGTGCACGAAGCCATTTAACCATGACAAATATACACATCATTTTTTGCTCAGGATTTTCTTTTCCCCATACTATTTTTATATTAAATGGGCTACTAAGTGACAGAATCCCATATATACACAAATATTTGAGGTCTGCCAGACATAATAGAAAGAACGTGTTTCTTGGTAATATAGTTTGTATAAACTATCAGAATAAGTAAAATTCATTTCATGACAATAAGTAAAATTCATTTCACAGATATTTTTAATTAGGTAAGAAAATTTAATCTATAAGCTAATGCAATCCTACATGTTACAACCAAAACCATATAGATGTACAGGTTTAGAAATGGAGTGACTTATTTGTGGGTAGGCCAGATGCACCATTACTAGCCTTCTCAGCATAGCAATATTAAAACACCTGCTGCGTGGAGAATGATGTGACCTAAAGTTCACTAGCAGCATTACATTGTGAGCAATTACAGAATGCTTTTGTTATTAATTTTAAATGGGCTACCACACTTTGCACAGATTTTTAATTGCACACATATCATGCCCCACAAAATTGCATGCGGGTCATAGGTCCTTGAAGCATTGCTACATCTGAACTGTTTCAGGGCAACATGTTAGTTTATTAGGGGAAATCAAGCTGTTCCAAATCTCAAAAGAGTACAGGAAGACGTGTAACACTTAGCAGACTGCAGTAGGATACCTACTGAGAAAGCTAACAATTGAACATTCTTTTTGACAGAGGAAAAAAACATAAAACTGCCTAATCTTTAATATTCTGCATATGCCAAACTATCCCCGACAGCTCGTATGCACTAGCATAAATATAGCTGCAAATGCTAAAATGGTATCTAAAAAAAAAAGCAAGTCTTTGGTATTTTACATTTTCAAATACGCATGCAGTTTACACAGAGATAATTTTCTTTGGATATTTTTTCTGTATCTTTTTTTCCTGAAGAGAGTGACTCAATTAGAACAAACTAATCTGATAGTGGAGTACAATATGCTTGAATATACAGTGTGCAGATTAGACTGAAAGATAGCATAATGACACAATCAAAATTTATGAGGTAGATGATTTTAAGGATATTCCTGTTAGATAGTAATTCCAGAAATATGCATATCAATTATACCTCTAATATGTTAAAAGTATATTAATCATGTTACTGCATTAATACTGAATAAATCCTAATATTTACCACTGTATACTCAGTTCTTACAATATTTTAAAAAAATTATTATGAATAAATGCAAAGTCTTATTTTAAACAGTTGTCATCCTGAGCACTGTTTTCCTTTTAATTACCTTAAACAATTGCTAGCACAAAGAAATTATTTCAGTATCTTCCACGTGTGAATACTGTGATGTGTTACTAAAAATGTTCAGCTTTCAGGGATTGACTTCAGGTCTGAAAGTCTGGGGGGAACACATATGCAAGAATCATTACTTTTCAAAGGCGTCAGTTCCTCAATGAATCCGCTCAAAACCAGGTTTTTTTAAAGACCACAAGAAAGACACTTAACTGCCAGAAACATACTATGAGAACTACAGTAACAACGTAGACTAGAAAATGTCACCACTCGTTGAAGACCTGGTTGAATGATAAATTACTTCAGAAAGATAATTAAAACTCACTCCCCCCTCTCTCCTCCCCCAGTCCCAACAGGATGGGGAGAATTGAAAGAATGCAACTCCCACAGATTGAGATAAGAACAGTTTAGTAACTAAGGTATAACACAAATCATTACTGTTGCCACCAATAATAATAATGGCAAGAGAAATACAAGGAAAGAGTACAACAGCTCACTGACTATATACCCAGCCCAACCACACAGTGCACTCCCATCCTTCCGGGTCTCTGCCCTTCGTTTTACATCCTGGGCATGATGTGCTGTGGTATGGAATACCTCTTTGGTAAGTTTGCGTCAGGTGCCCTGTCTCTGCTTCCGCCCAGCTTCCTCTCCTCTCTGGCAGAGCATGAAACTCAGAAAGTTCTTGGTCAGATAAAATATTGTCAAGCACTAACTGAAAACACTGGTGTTATCAGCACAGTTTCCAGGCCCAAAATCAAAACCAGCACTGCACCAGCTACTATGAAGGAGAAAAATGACTGCTGCTGCTGAACCCATGACATATGGCTTATTCACAAGTAGTGTATCTTTTTGACTTCCTTCTTTGAAGTACAAAGAAATCAAAAAACTTGACAATGGTATAAAAATGTTAATGCATTCCGTATGACAAACACAGTGGGAAGTATAATCTTTTGATAAAGGCAATGCTCAGGGCAGCCACAATAAGACAACAGCACATGCAAAATTCCCCCGTGTTCTATAAACAAATATTCTGCATCTGTAGTGCTCAGCTCTGTGAGGCATCACCACTGGCAGGAACATTAAAAGCTCTTGCTTAAATACCAGCTCTGTGTTAAGGCTTGCTGTTGGAGAATGAAGGATTCTGGAAAAATAGAGGGAGTTTTGCAATTGCAGGGCAAATCTCACCCCCTGCAGCAACTGCACCAACTTCTCATTCTTGACTCCTCTTTACAGGGGCGCTGCTGGAACAGATACCTGAGAAGGGCTGAGCTAGTCTAGCAGAAGCTGAGCCAAACATCTTCCCTACTGCATATATGCTATACAGCAAAGGGTCAAACAGGGGCAATTATGCAAGGACAGTTCAGTTTAAGTTATCAAAGGCTCCATAGTAAAGCAGAAAAATTTTCTCTACTTTGAAAGGGAATTTTGACAATTCAGCAGACTGCAAAACAAATATCGATTAATAACTAATATCTATTTATTATTTTAGCACTTCAGTATACAGAAATATCTAAAAATAAATCTTACATGGAAGACCAGCTGCATCCTACTTTCAGTCTTAGCAACCACTTAAGTCTTGTTTCACTTTTAGCTGTCATGAGAAAAAAAAATACAACTAGGACCTCTTCTATCAAAAGGCAGAAACATGCTTTGGAAAGAACTAAAAAACTCATGTCAGTTTAGAAAGGGGCAAGCCCCTGTCACTACATCTGCACTGCAGATTTAGTTTTGGTTTATTTTCTTTTTCTTCCCCTGGTATAAGGCAGTATAAACAGGATTCGTCATAAGGATTGCTGTATCAGTGGTTTTCACTGAAAGCACTAAACATGTCTTTTCTTAGCTATATCTGAAGGAGAAAGAGATCGTAAATGAATTATGCATTTTGGAAGAGCATAATAAGTGATTTTGGTAGAAATTATGAAAATAATATACGAAAACTATTCTAGAAATTATCATCTTTTACAGCAATACCTACAATGTCATTTGGAGGAAAAAAAAAGTGTAATTACATCTATACTACATAATACATATGTGTGTGTATCTTAAGATGATATTGAATATTAAGGTGTGTATAACAAGGTAATTGTTTCTAGTATGTTTGAAAGGAATAATTTTCACTGAGTGGCCGCAAGACAAAAATGTATGGTGGACAAATGTTTATCATTAGAAATTTTTTTCTAACCTTATTCAGCTATGGACAACCTCACACTTGTTTTGGCTGCTACCAAATCAAGTTTGCATATTAATTGCCACTAAGTCAGAAATTTACTATTTTCTGTTAGCCCAAGTGGGTAACAGGTAGCCTTGGGGATTCCTGGTTCTGAGATATCTTCAGTGTGTGATGCCTTTGGTCTAATGGAAGTGGTTTGCATTCTGCTAGTGGTGTGCACCTTGCAATTAAGAAAAATCACAGAAATATCCATCAGTTATTCTACTCCGAAAAGCCATAGAATAATTATCTTTTATTAAAAACTACAGTAACAATATAGATATAAAAGAAAACTGCAGGATAAAGTTAAGACTGTTAGCTCCTCTTTGCAGTTTAGAATAGACTAGTACTACTATATAAATTATATCACACCTTGTTACATTTCACCTCTATTTAGGTATTTTCAGCAGATACTTCCCCCAGCTGTAAAAGTTATAGATGTCTAGTACAAATGTATGGCTGTGACAAACAGAAGTATTTTGTGAAATGACATTAATACTGATACAGGCATGTGACCTGGCATACTAAAGACACATTAAGTTTAAAAAGAAATTACATGAGTTTATACAAACTGATAATGAACTTAACCATAGAAACAAACATACCCATGTTTGCTGCATCAACAGTTTGTGGCGTCTCTGCTGACAATTTCTGAAGGGCCTGTTCACCATCTGTCTTCTCTGGTGAGCTGTTATATTGAGGCTGCTGTTGGTCTTCAACTTCAGCAACAAATGAAATTACACCTAAAACAAATAGATAGCAGGTGTTATATTAGCCAGGGCATTAGCTTCATAAAGCAGACTGCCAGACTTGCATGAGTATTTCCTCACTTCAGAACTAATAAAAAATGAAATAAAACTTCCACTCCAGGTGCCAGGCATGCAAATATAATTTATGGTGATAAAAAAATACATCTTGAGTCCAAGGAAATTAACCATTTTTTCGCCTAAAAAGTGTTGTATAACAACAATAAAAAATTATAACCATTACGGTATTATTACAGCTCATGGGAATTAAGTCTGAGGAAAATGTTCAGGGTATATAAATATTAATGTAAGAGGACATGTTCGATGGCAGTAATAGCTAGTGGATTTTAGGATTACTAATTAATCTGATTTTATGTCTCAATATATAATCCTATAATCTTGGTCTATTGCAGCACAATATTAGAAGCAAAGTGCAAGAGAAAGACTTCATTAATTTTAAATACTATCCTAACTACTAATATACTTGAAAGATGTCAACAATTATAGGAAACATTTTTTTAATGCCTCTTTTGAAATTTAAGCAATTTTTCCTTATAGTTCTTCTTCCACTGACAACTTCAAAATACTGCACTATGCATATATGCATGTGAGAGAAAGGAACAGGACATGAGTGTTCACAGTTTTAAAATTTTTATTTCATCAGTCAGTAGAAGGATGATAAAACAAACACAACCTTTTCGGCTCTGCATAAAACATGCTCTCAAAAGCACCAAAGTAATTGGTTGAAGAACTCTGAATAATTAATTTCTATGTGCAGCAAATCTTGGAACGCTTGAAAAGTTCCAGATCTGTAAATTACCAATCCTCAAGAATATTTCAAGAGCTAGTGGAAGAAATATGGTATCTAAAATACTACTTGAATTGCTAAGCTGCTTTATAATACAACAATCACACCATCAAGAACTCAGTGAAGAATTGCACTATAATTGCTGACACTTAATTTTCTTTCTTTGTGGAAAACAGATCTCAGACAAATAGAATTGATAAAAATGAGGTTAAAATCTTGATCAATAAAGGCAACTGGATTGATGTAATGTATTCAGATCTCGACAAGGCACTCAATTCAATCTGTCATAGTTCAATAAAAAATAATGAGGTTACTACAGATGGCATACATTTTTAAACTTACTTTATCATCTGCTTAATCTTATAATATCCACAACTTGTCTTTCATAAATAACAAAAAAGGAAATAAATTATTAATATCATTAATATAGGAAGTTTTCCTAAATAGACTGCTCTCATGGTTGAGGAGTGCATGGTGCAATCCAGTGACCACTACTGGAGATTAAGATAGCTGATGACACATAAATATGTTTATTCAAAGTATAGACTATAAAAAGTTCCAGTGAAAAGGTGCTTAACAGGACGGGAAAAAGAGTTTTATACAATGAAGAGTAACAAAGTGTCCCTAGCACCCCATGACGCAACTAAAAATATATTGGAAAGGTGAAAAACCACTGCATCAAAAAGGACAGATTTAAAATAGTAAAATAAGCATGTTTACATTTTTTCATAAGGTTATGCTGAGCTGGCTCCTATTTTATGAAAGGGCCTTGACACAGGAAGTTTTAGGTTTTCTGCTGTGTAGGCACTGCCATCCTAGAGTACCCACTCTTGTTTACACTGTTGTCAGTAATACCATCAGCATCTTATGTTACCTTACTGATACTGAAAAGCAACTGATAAATGATAATTTGTTCATGCACAAAATTCTCCAGTGTTCAGGAATCTTTTTCTTATAACTTGTTGCTCAGTTCTAACTTGTGTACTATACATTATATAACATAACTCATCAAAATACCATGGATGACAAAGATATAATTCCCACTGATTCAATTGGCCACAGTATTAAGCCACCATAAGTGTCCTCAGCTGCCCTTTAGCATATATAGAAAATATAAAAAACATTAAACTTGCCAAAGCAACTATATAAGTATTCCTAGAATTACACTGAAAATTAATAACTAAAAATTTCATAACTGTGCAGGTTTTCTTTTTGCTGATACAACACTGCTTTAAATGTCCTGAGTCAGCAGTAGCAGTCATTCTTCTGCTTCTTAGTAGCTGGTGCAGCACTGTTTCCCAGCCAAAAGTCAAAAACACAGCACAGCAACAGCTACTAAGAAGCAGAAAAATGACTGCTACTGCTGAACCCAGGACAATGTTTTTTGGTCAAAACCAAACTCTGAAGCACTACTGTCCTCTCTTTAAACATTTTATACAACTTCAGTCCACATATTAATACTGAAGCCTTGTTTTATATTGTTTTAGAGAAGATCCAACCCTTTAAAAGGCAAGCTGTTCTATTTCTCAATAAAATTTTAAATGCACCGCATGTTAGACTGACTTATTGGCTATACAGTATAATACCCCAAACCCAAATTCAATTAAAAAAAAGCAAGAAATATTCAACTTTTTCTTTTCTGTATTTTAATGGACTGTTTGAAAGATCTATATTGTACATGATTATTTTCTTGTGCAGAGAGATGATAAAAGCCCAAAATATAACAATATTTTCACTGAAAACAAGAGCAGAAGGCTATGCAGCCATGGAATTCATCACAGAATATGAAAAGATAAGGAACTGTTGAGCTTGTGGTTTAAATATACCAATATGATCTTAATAAGTACAGGTCATAGGAGTAGGAGGAGGGTTTCTATGTTTACCTCTTTTTTTCTGACCAATGAAATAGATGCATGATTGCTGCCTCAGAAAAGGTCTACCAAAAAGATAAGATAAATTAAAAAGATGACTACAATTCATGTAAGCTATAGGTTTAGGCTATTTTTCATCTGGCAATTTTTCTACTGACAAAAAATATATTTACTTTATAATCTCTGTTTTGAATGGGAAAACCTCTACAATGATAAATATAAATTTTAAAGTTTCTGCGCATCCTAATGCTTGTTGCTATTCTGGAACTAAATTATTTGTTTCCTGCTTTAATGAAAAGGAAGTAGAATAATTTCTAAAACTCATACATAGGACAAATGAGCAAGTGGCAAACCCTGCTGTCAACTACTATTCATATATGTGTTTGTAGCATTTAATAAATAGATGATCTTTTTTATTCATAATTCTCACTGTCTGCTATTAGTATGATAATGAAACCATGATATGAAAACATACAGAAGTATGCAACTGCACTAGGATGCACTAGATGGAAAGGGTATGCTGTGGAACATCTTGCCAGGCAGTGCCATGTATGAATAGAGAAGCCCTCCTTCAGTGAACTCCAGTGACCCAGCAGTGGAGGTATACCAGAGCCATTCATAAAAATCAAGCAACCAGAAAATACTTCTAGTTTTGTCTTTATTACAGATGAATTAGATTCAACTTTTTTAGGGTGCTGAAGTTGAAAAGTGCTTACAGCAAAGCTACAGACAGGTCCTGGAAATATAGTAAAGGCTACAAGAAGCTAGGCATTCCTCCCACATATGATTTATGATTCCATTGTAATTAGAGCAATCAGTAGAATTTGCAGAATTACATCAAAGAAAGAAATGGAACTTTTTGTTGTTTTTGTCTTGCTTTTTTTTAATCAGATTACACATAACTATTGGATAGAAAAAACTCTTAAACAAACAAGTTTAATCAACTCATCTGCAGGCCAGAATCTATTGGAATGATCTTCACCATCTCAAAAAAACTGGCCTACAGCTACAGTGTGACATGCCATGGCATGTAACATACTGCCTTTTTTTCCCAATGTAAGGAAAAGCTCCGAGTAGGACAAAAACCTGCTGATTACTTAGTACAGAAACAGTTAAAAATGTAAATGAAAGATGATATATAAAATTAGAAAGCTTACTTCCAAAATCTAGAAATAGTTTATGGATAAAAGAAAACAGACTATAACAATTATGTATTTTTTGCACAAGAGATGTTCAAGCATTAAGAGCTTTTTTCCATTCTGGAAAAATTCTGGTCTATTCTGTGGAAAGCTGAAGTGAGTTTGATAAAAGATGAAATAATAAGCAGAAGATGCTTTATCAAACCTAAGGGAAATTGCTCTATTATTTAGAAAATAGATTGCTAAGGACATTTATCTAGTGCCAGAATCTTGTGTGAGATGTTTATTAACTACTATTTCTGTGTTAAAGCTCTCATAAGCTACAAACCAGCCGAAGCATATAATATTAGCCCTCTATTGGAATGCTTCCAAATAGACTTTTGAAAAGAACTGTACCAATTTTCAGCTTAGCAATCATAAAATAGCAAGAAGGAAAGCAAAAAAAAAACCATAATTTTGCAGCTATATAATTTTGCAACAAAAAGAACTTTGAATGTAAAGAAAAAAATGCGGACCATTTGCTCAGTACAGCAATTTATATAGTGAAAGTACTTTTATGAATTTAATATGACAAAAATAGTACTAAAACACCAAGGCTACAAAGTTTTGTACTTACAAGTTAAAGAGTTCTAAATTTGAAATCATCCAGTAGCTCTATGGCAGAGTCATCCAATGGGCATCCAAATAGTTGTTCTTTTTTCCCCACAGGATAAGATTTATTCACTCTCTAGGTAGCTTTTGAACACTGCTTTCTGCTTTCAATTACTTAACATCGTGTCCCCATGTGTTGTTTACTTCCCTCTGAACAAATTCACCAAACTGAATAAAGCGTACATTTCTTTTTGGGAGTTTAAATTATACCTCATCTCTAGTATCTTGACCTAGAAAGGACTATGAGTCCCGAGTTATAATTAATTCGTACTTGAATCACCCACACCTAATCTGCGATCCTCAAACTTCAGGCTGGCTGCTGAAAAATCCTGAAAGTGCCAAAAATGCATATGTATCGCAGCTTTGACATTAAAGTTTCTCAGAAGCTGAAAATTCTTCATTGGGGTACACATATTACTTCCCAGCTTTGCACAGTATGAACCACACTTGAAGCCAGTTCCTTAGCTAGGACACCTTATAGTTACGTTTGTATCAGCTAACACCAGACAGCAAAATCAGCTGTCCTTCAAACTGTGACAGTGGCTTTTCTTTCCTCCACCCCTTTTTCTAGTACAGCAGCTGAATGATTAGAGAACATGCACAGATCTCTGTGATATAACCAAAACTATCCCCACTGTAGAGGAATAAGGAACATGATTTCCTAAGGTAGTGATTAAAGCAAGCCCTGGGCCAGGAAGTGGATGGTACATAACTGGGCCCTGTCTCTTTTCAAATGATAACTTCACACTTCTATGAAGTTATTTTAAAGCACAAAATAAATGAACTGTTTTCTGGGAAAGGAAAAAAAGAGCATACATGGTTTCCCAGCTTTTGAATCAATAACTTTTCTGCCAGGTTAGAGAGACTGATTGTTCTCTCTTTTTCTCAGTGAAGAGGTAGTAATTCTAAACATAATGGAAACCATTATAATAGAAGTTAGTGGAATGACAGAACATCGGAGATGTCAATCTGAACATGCCATCTCTGTCCCTTTGAAGGCATGGCTATTACCACCTGGTATTAATTTGAGGTATGATAGATCCCTTGGAACCTCTTCTACTGAAACTTTCAGCATATATAAAAGAACTGGCGATTTTCTAAACCAGAAGATAATATTCCTAAATCTTTAAAGTCTAAAAAAAAAAAAAAAAAAAAAAAGGTATAAGTTAAATTATAGTACATCTTCAGTACTTCCTGGTGATTCTTGATGGCCACAAGTTTCTTTGAAAGCTGACTCTTCTTATTCACTGAAAGTGATGTTTTTTCTCAGGGAGACAAATCTAGTGAGAAGGCATTGAAGTTTTCCTGTTGTACTAGGCCAAGCTTGCCTGGTGGCTAACAGGTTGAACTTTAGTTAAGGGAAAGAATCAAATTGTGCCTTTAAACCTTTGATTCTAGAAGCATTAAGATAACTACAGCCATTCAATAGGGTTTGGAAAATTGTATTTAAAGCCAAGAACTTGGTGATAATTCAAAATCATTATTAAATCAAGTTTCATGAAACTAATTTAATGCATAAAGTTGCACATGTCAGGATTTTTGAAGGACCTGACCACATATTTAGCAGTAATAGACCTTTGCAGAAAAAAATATGAGCCACATCAAAAGCTAGTTTTATCACTAATTATAGACTTATTCTAGCAGAAGGACATGTTGAACAGAAATACAATCATTAAATGTAAACAGGTTTAATCTGCTAATTTACAGTGATATTTTATATATTTGGGTTCTATATTTTACCTTGAAAGACTCCTCGTTTGCATGGAGACACATTCAAAGTATAAGCAACTTTGTCACCTGGTTGTACTGTAATAACAGATGCACCACTCACTATTGAAAGATCTGAAAATACCTGGAGAAGAAAATTCATAAAGAGGAAAAATCAGAAAAAGCAAGCTACATTTGCACAAACACTATAGACACAATATCGAGTCTACTTGTTTTGAAAAGTAGAATATGAAGTATGTTATTGTTAAAGTTGTAAACTTTATGCACATGAAAAGAATACACAGCATAAGAGTAGTGATGGCATATACACATCATATCAAACACAGTTTTTGAAATCCTTGCTCCATGTGAGTAAAAGTATTTTACACAGACCATGGAGCTACTTACATATGCCTAGATTTGCACAGACAGGATCTTAGTATTTTACATACATTTTCTTTAGAAGTGTAACAAAGAGGCTTAATGGTAATGACCTGCCGAAGCAGAGCAAAGCAAAATCTGAAGTGTCATTTTAACATCAATTGCTATACCTTGAATTTTAATAAACCATAATTTTTGATATATTTTTTAAATGACATATATGCAATGGCATACATAGTAACAATGTGAACAATTAAAAGACTAATACAATTTTCATGTGTTGAATTTTAGATTTTCTAAACTTTAAAGCTGACTGTAGGAGTTCAGGCTGAGAGTATATTTGAATTGCATCTCGATTCTTTGTCACTTGTATAAGATTGCCACAGACAGACTCTATGATGAGGTGCTCATGTAAGAGACATTAAATTTTGAGGCAGTATCAACCAAAGCTAATGATTATCTGTTTGAGTCACTGGTTGTGCAGAAAACCAACAGGCAGACTGCATAAATGGTTCTGCTCACACCCTCTCACACCCTCTCTTCTGTTACCTCTGCCACTGTACAAAGAAAACAGCTGCTGAGTGACAGCATTTTAAACTGACATTGCAGTTTCTGCAGAGGACATCTGGCAACAGGAGATGATTTTCCAAAGAGGCATGGAGTCCTTTTAAAAAAATCTTTTCAGGGTATCATGTAATATCGTAGCCAGTGGTAAATTCTTATTACCTTAAATAATAAAATTGTATCTGTGCTGTTTAGGAAAATTTTTAAAGTGAAATCATGAGTCAGGTCAGACAGGCTTCCTAGTGATTTATTTTTTCAGCTCATATATTCATCTATTTTCCATCTCTTTTGCAATAGTAAAACCATTAGGTGCATGGACCGTTTTCTTTCTCCCAAAAGTTACCTTTATGTTCTTAGTAAATAAGTTATGTTCATATTTTCCGTAGTAAAAAAATAAAAAAAATTCTAAGATGACCTCGTCTTCAATTACATCCAATCACTGCCGATAAAGTTTGTCCTGTCTTGGGTATTAATATAGTCATTTGTTCAAGTGCTAGTACAACCTGGAACTCCTATTCCAAGTAAAAGAATAAAAACCTGCGAGGCAACAACCTTCCTCTTCCCCAATTGATCTGCATTTCAAGGTGAATATTAGAAGTCTGACAACTGAAAATAATAGGAAAATAGACTAATTGTCAAACACAAAAAAATGCACACAAAACCAAAAAAAAAAAAAAAAACCACCACAAAAAAAAAAAAAAAAAAAAAAAAAAAGAACAGGCCTATAAGAAGATGCTGGAAAGCCTTTTTGAAGGAAAAAAAAATTATAACTGGGGGAAAAAATCTTTATTAACAACAAAAAGGAAAGGAGGGGCTGTTACACACTAAAGACGGGTATTTCATTTTACACTAGATAAACAATAAATGACACATGACCCTACATTTATGGACTACTGCATTTCAGTTTACAATAATGCTAGTAAAGTCTACAAAAGCAAAAGCTATGTATCTAAATATAAGGATAGGATAACAGAACTGACAGCAAATTTGTAGGAATAGAAACTAAATCAATTAAAACAAGATTCTGAGAAAAAAGTAGCATAGAAGCAGTAGGATAAGTGCAATTTCTTTGAACAAAATGCAGGAAAGTAGGGTAATACAATTTCTGTCAAAGGCTGGATATAACAGACTAATTTCTACCAAAAATGTCAAAGGGAAAGGAACACTACATTCAGTCATTGTAGAGAAGTTCTGGATACCTTTCCAAAGAGAGTATTGAATTATCAGAAGCTAAATCATTTTAAAATTGTTATCTTTAAGAATGTTATTGTATAACCAAACAGGAAAAAACTGACTGTAAGTAAGGAATGTTACATATTACATACGTATATACACAGACGCTACTCAGTATCTGAGAGTGTTCTGTTTCCTCCCTTGTGTCTAAAATTTGGTCTTCCTGATAATGTTTTGGTTTAACAATGCTTCTACTAGCTCAGTTATAATCACACTTCCTAAATACAATGCTTCTAATTTGCTACACAGCCCAATCCCAGAATTTTAAAACTCTAAATAGCCTTTTTCATGTCAGTCTGCCTTCTGACACATTTTCCAAACTCTTCATAAAGCTCTTATTGCCCTCACCCACAAGCACATCCTGCATACTGCTTCATGGCTGCATGCCAAGATAAAATCTGAGTGCATATTGCCATTTCATGTAGTTGTCCCTTCAAGGGCAGAAAGACAATTGTGGTATGCTTCAAAATGCCCGAAGTGTAAATGATCAGAGAACAGGGACTGCAAGGTAAATTACTGTGCACACTCCTCTCCAGCAAGGACAGTTTTCCTTATTACTTTGATAGGAAGATTTTAAAAAGACTGCTTAAAGTTATGCAAGCCAAAGAGTTGGAATTCTGTTTTCACAGAACACAAAATAGGAAATTAAAATACAAAAATGAGCACATTCAAAACTGAAAACTTCCCACTGAATTCAGAAATAAAACATCAGCAGTACTGTATTTAACATTTTTATTAGACATATAGTTTCACAGATACTATTTATGCTCTAAAGCAATTACTTCTAAGAAAAAAGAGATTATGAAACCTGGATATGAAACACAGCTGAGTACTGAAGGCTTCTCTTATAAGCTCAAGTTTCAGGTGAAAACCTTAAATCTGAATGCCTATTTTTGTTTTAATTTAAGCACTAGTATAACTCAGTGCTGAATCAACCAATTGACATTACTATCTAAGCATTTGTGCCAAGAGAAACTCATAATTCTGTTCATGATTTTGCAAAATTCACAAATCCAAATATGAACAAGCCCCATGACTGCACACACATTGCTTCTGCATCATTCTTCCTATTGACTTTTCTGACCAAAAATCATGAAACTCCAGCTTCCAATATACAACAAAGGCTTGTGCCACCATTGTCACCATCTCCTCACCCTTTTCTTGCTTAAGTGATATATATTGAATGGTGTTTCACAATGAGACAGATCTTAATAAATATGTATCTTTAAGAAATTAGGCCAAAATAGCAAAAATAGCAATTTTGGCTATTTTCTAGCTCTAGTGAGATATACTTAAGCTTGAAAGGAAACAACTTTAACAAATAGATTTTTACTCTATTGTATTCTGCTGCTAGACTCCAGTATAAGTAAAAACTAATGCACAGATTAAAGTCACAGTTTCTGGAGTAAAAACAGAAATAGACTTAAGAACACTGTAAGAACTCCTGGGTATCAGAAATGCCATTGCTTTTGTGAGACAAGAAGATTCTGAATAGTTCAGTGTGTCAAAGAAATAGTAATTCATTATTTCTCTGGCATTATAAATCCATGTTAAAAATTCTACATAACTGCTGCTGCCTCGGTCTGTTATCACCTTTCCCCCTGCAGTCATGAAACTCACTAGTATTTTCCATGCTGCTTACTATTCCAACTTCTAGGGGTACTCAAGATGTAATCATTAATAAATTGCTCCTATTTACTTATCTTTAGGAGCAACCCTATTTGTCTGTGCTGTACAAGTTATTCACACCTTAGGAGCTTCAATGTCAAAATTGTGGGCACTCTGGTCACAACATTACCTCCTATCGTGTAGGCGATAATATACACTATTATTACCAACATCTTGAAAACGTCTATGATTGCAACAAACCACTCACTGGTTACCTTTTATGTATTCCTTACACTGACCTTTGGCTTGCTGTATTGGCCATGACATTTAATGAACTGTGTATTGAAACTAATTAAATGATCAACCTCAAATGTAAATGGATGCTAAACATGCATGCCCACAAATGCACATGCACACAAGTCAATTTATATCAATACAAGAATTCATACCAAGAATCCTATTTAATGAGAAATGTTCAAAGACATTTGAGGTTCCAATTTGGCATAAAGTTGTTCAATGTTTATCTGTTTAACAACCGATATATTACATATACATTAATACACTCAGAATGTGAAAAAGATGGAGAATGTAAAAGCATACATAGAAAAAAGTCCAGAAATTTCACCTATGCATAAGAATAACTTCTTGCAAAGATTTTGTAAGTGTAGAAGAAAGCTTGAAGAAATGAACCTTTAAGTCAATTTCCTTTGAAATATTAGAGATAACTACTTTTTATTAGAATGCATTTTTATAAGGAATGTATGTGAGACTAGGACATAATTTTAGTCTCTAGAATCCTACAATCTTATAATGCAAAGCCATGTTCTCAAAAGTATCTGAATGGGTCTAACAAAATCTTCCCTGGGTCATTATTGTTAGGCAAATAAATTTTGAAGTAAGGAATAAGGCCTAAATGGGGGTTCTTAAATCAATAACAACAATAAAAGTTGTCAAATTTACAAGCTATCCAAAAAGAGTCAAGACATGGAGTTGCTTCTGCCAGTTTGTGGGAGTTAGTTAGGAGTCCGTTAGCATTCCTCCTAATTTGCAAGAAGGGATTGATGAACAATTACAGATAGATTAACTGAAATTTAGGGAAAGAAGTCTTGAACTTTTTCTAATTTAGGAATGATCAAAGCAAACCTGAAAGACAAAAACCTTGTCTCAGGTATCCTAGTAGATATGAGCCGGCCAAGATAAAAATAGTGAAACTGTAGCATTTAGTGACGGTTCTACACTAGAAAAGGGTAAGAACTCATATGTTATTGATGAATACATAGTAAATTAACTGGCAGTGTTCTGGGGACAGATGTTCTTGTGACAACCATGGCACAGGAGAAAGGAAATCTTGTGTTCTATACCCATTCAATACCAAAAAAGTAAGCTCCTTTTAGGATGGATTTGTATGAAGGTTGTTACATCCTTGTGCTGTCACTCAGAAAATAAGAACTGTAGAATACCACAACAAACGCAAATGCAAATTATTATTAAAGTTATAATTTTGATCCTGCAGAAAATTTGCTCAAATTAATCCATCTCCAATGATTTAATTTTTAAACTGTAGTACTCTCCATTGTCTTATACCTCAAGCCATTATATACACACAGCCAGAAAGTGTAAATGGAGCAGTTTTATAAAATGTTACGATTTCAAAATAATTTATCAGTTGGAGTTTTGAAGGCTCATTCTGCAGACCGTAATATGGCTATTAAAGGTGAAAAGGAATGGAAAAGGGATCACTATAAAATTATAGTTTGTTTTTTTTTCCCCCCAGAGTTGAATAACCAAATAAGCATAACTTCAAGAATGGCAACTGATACTTCACACTAAAGTTGTGAACAGATGTACAGAACTTAATTAAATATATTCACTGTCTCTTTGCATACAAAGTTAGTAATATGTTTAATATTTCCATTTGAAAATTGTTTCTGAAGTCTATTTAAAAATATTGTCAGACTCTGCTTACTAAAACATAAATGTTCCTCAGCACTAGGCCAGAACAGAGTCTAGAAGAGTTACAGAATGATCCCATAATCAGATATTTTCTGTGCTGTCAAGAATGACATATGTTTCAAATGAAATTCCCATTACTTTCCCTCATCCTTCTTTCAGTGCATACCTTGCAAGTTCCTGAGTTATTAGGAATAAATTTAATTCTTGCAATGTTACTACACTGAAATAAAACACATTTGCATTGCACAGAATATAACCTCCAGATAATTCTTACTTGTTACCTGCAAACTGGATTTCTAAATAATTAAAAGTGCTAGTAAATCCAGAGTCATAACCCAGCCAGGCCACTT
This sequence comes from Forpus xanthops, assembly GCA_032466535.1. Lineage (NCBI taxonomy): Eukaryota > Metazoa > Chordata > Aves > Psittaciformes > Psittacidae > Forpus > Forpus xanthops. The sequence continues at coordinate 11,380 of JASSUY010027127.1, read as the reverse complement.
GACAAAATCACTAACCTATCTGGCAATGTGGAAGCAAAAAAGACTGAAACTGGAAGGACAGATTATGGAATAGGAAGATTATGGAATACACACATTTACTTGTCATTAAAGAATGCAAACTTAATGAGGTTATATGACCTTCAACAATCAGGTTATTGAAATGGATGGAATTTATTCCCAATAAATCTCACAAATACTCAACCTTCATGTCATTCTTTCGTTGACATTGTAAAGATATAAAATAGTTATATAGAGGACTGAGAGTAGGACTAAGACAGAAATGCATTGAAGAACAAGGAATTTCATATTTCTTGATTATGTACTTATTCAATAATACTTTTGGAAATTACAAATAGGTTGCACAACCTAAGACCCAAAACATAATTTAACTGAGTCTGGAGAGTTTATTTTTATGACATCTATTTTGAACAGCACTGAGAAAAACACATTTTATATTTTTACTGCAAAACCAAGCCTTGCAAGAATTAGACACATTTATAACTAAAGTTACTATCAGAGGTGTCATTAGTAGCCACCATCAGCATACCAGACAATAATTTATATCCGTCAGAGTTTTACAGAAAATCCCAAAAGAAAATACTATAAAAATTTTGTTATGAGACTGACAGACTGGATTTTTATAGAAATACTTTACAAGTCCTATTCTTGTAGGGTGATTTGGATCTAATTTTGCAGTCATAAAATCCACTTATGTTGTAGTCACTAAGCTCATATAATTCAACACCAGAGAAGGATGCATTATCTGCCTGTACTATATGTGCACAATTCTTTATGAATTCTGTTGCGACGTTTTTTCAGACCCAGGAGTAAGTTAATCACAAGAAAGACTATTTGCTGTGGTATCCCCTAGAATAGCCATGAAAAACACAGTGGCAGTATTTCCCTAAGGTTTATACATCAATCAGTAGAAAATAGTTCTCACATTTTTCAGGGGAATTTGTAAATTGCTTTTTTAATCATAGAAAGTTTTGTGGGTATGGAAAGTGTTCTGCTTGGCATTTTTAAAGTTAGACTGATGGAGTCATATGTATGACCTCCACTGAATTCCAAAGGCACTTCTCTCCCCAAGTTTTTTTGATACATATTAATGGTTACACAGGCAATCACACATACAAAAATTGCTTCTCCAGACAAGATCACTCCATATATGTTTGAAATGGGAAAAGGGAAGAGAACTTTTCAGAAGGAAGAGGGTTTTCTTAATAGAGGAAAGGAAAAATTTCCCTTTTCCTCCTCCCAGACTTAACTTCCATTACAAATAGTCACTTTTTCAGTAGTACCCTTATTTTGGTTGAGGCTATTAGTTAAATATAGTGAATACTGAGAAACAGAGTAGCATATATACAATGCAATTATATTTTTAATGAAATGAGGTTTTATTCATTTTATCGTTTAATATATTCAGTTACTAAAATTGAATAATGAAGCAAAATTTACACCTCAAAGGCAAAATTACTCAAGTATTAATTCAGCTAAATTACTTATCGCTAGGTAGTCATTGTGCAGTAAATTGTTTATGGACAAGCCTGTAAATTATTATGCTCATCAGCTACTGACACATCTTGTACCATTCTAAATATAAGCTGAGACTTATTACTTCAGTAAATTAAATGTTGTTTTTTTTTTTTCCAGGAAATATTACTTACGTCCCAATTTGTCCATGAGAAGTTAACTTGCATAGCAAATACTCTCCACCAATGGAGAATGTACAGCACAAATCAACTAACCCATTCAACGACAAAGATATTCATTAGCCAACAAAGTTACAAAAAATCCCACCAAAACTGTTTCTCAAACTATTACTTGTTGGATTATCTTTGTTCTGTCTCACCAAAGCTGACAAGATTTCCTCTACCTAATTGCAAATTTAGCTAAAAAGACAATATGGTAAAATTTCAAAGATGCTGGAATATAAAGAAGGAGATGGTCTGCCAGCAACAGCCCCCAAGAGAAACACTGACAAAGACAAAATCAACATCTGTTGTACTCTGTCGCACAACAAAATTTCCAGAAGTTAATAATCAGGCAGCATGGAACAACAAAATTAGTACCAATTCTTTTTCCTGTTGCCCTTTGTACTATACACTTCTGAGTAAATAAAGTTTATTTTGCATTTCTAACAAGGCTGTTGGTCACAGTTCCCTCTTAGAGGAGGTTTTCCCCTTTCTCCAAATGTCCAGACAACAGCAATCATATACTTTATTTACTGATTAAAACTTAATTTACTAACTAACCATTTTGGAAGTAAAAGTGAGCAAATGATCTTCACACACTACAATAGCATAAGAAACTACATGACATCAGATGGAGAGTGCTAGAAGGGATTAATATTGTTGAGGACACGGTTTTCAGACACTGGTAGCTTTTATAGTAATGTTTTTTTAAACAATTCTAGTCAACCTTGCTTCAATAACTTTTGTAACAGCTTCCAGGTAAAATCCTAGCATAGAGAAAATACATTATTCACACTGATTATTATATTCGTACAAGCATGAAATAGCTGGCCCCAAAAATTCGATAGCAAAAAAAGCACACAGAGCTAGACTAGCAAGCAGTACTTTACAGAGGAAAATATAAAATTAAAGGCAAAACAAACCACCAAAACACCAAGCAGAATAAAAAAAAAAAAAAATCAAAAAACCAGGGTTTTGTATTGAGAGAACAGCCTCAAGAGGGTCAATGTTCACACAGCTCACTCCGGAATAGTTAAAACTGGTGCTAAGTTAACAATGCTTCTGAAAAAGGTACAGAAATAATGATGTATTCATTTTGAATTTTGATATTTCAATGTCTTTCACTTTAATTGGCACAAAAAATATTGAATTTGCACCCAATGGGAGAGCAGAGGGAATAGCTCTGTTGACTATTTTCAAAAACATTAACTTCTTTCACAGATAAAGCTGTAAATGCATTAGAAATGTAAATGCATTCATGTGTAAAAAGCTAAGAATGTGAAAACAAAAGTGTCAAAACTGGCAATGCCCAATAAGTACATTTCCTACTTTGGCACACTTAATAATGAGACAAAAAATAAGAACATGAAGCTGAACCATTTTATAATGTACAAAGTTTATCAAATGTAAATCCTCCTGTAATAATGAAAAATTAGAGACTAGCAAGAGCTTAAGGAAGGATTTCACACTGCCATGAGTGCTCATTAACCAACAGAAGAGTGCTGTTGATACACACATGATCTCCCTTTGTAAAACAAGGTGAGCCTACTTTATCAATATCTGTCATTTTCAGTAAAGCAGCATTTGGTGCTACTGGCTCCAAAGCGGAAAAAAAAGGTTACTAATTTCATGAGTCCATATTAGTTAGCTAGTCAGGTTTTACCTCCTAGCAAATAGTATTGCAGCCATATTATCTAGATGATATCTACTCTAGATTTAAATGCCATAATAGAGTCACAAAGATGACTTGCTCTGGTTGAGCAAGGTCCAAGATATTCTTACTCAGGAACCTTCTCTGCAGCTGAGAAAAAAAGCAAAAGTCATCTTATTTGCCCAAATGTACATCCTTCGTCTGCTGTCATATGACATAGGGTCCTACACATAGCTAAGGAAGGTGAAGAATACTACTTAAATACTTTTATCACTTTCAAATTAAACTTTTAAGCAAGATAAATGGTAGAAAAATCATGCAGTTACAATAACACAACGATATTTTTAAATAGGAGAATATATTTGAGTAAATACAGTTACAAACCAATGAATAATAATAAAGATTATATTTAACAGGAAAAAATCTTCCTGAGCAGAGAAACTAAGAAAACTGTATTTCCTAAGAATTTATCTTATATCCGCTGAAGTCACAAATACTTCAGCACCTGATCCATATCTGCAGCGACCCACTGCCTTTCAACAACTCCAGTTTTTTGTTTCCTCTGAAATTTCTTTCCCATAAGGAAACAAATACAGTATTCCCAAGTGCCTCCAACATCTGTGAAACAACTGGGCAAAAGACACTAACAGTAATTGCTGCAACAACTGACTGTCCAGGCCATAAGACCATTAGAATCAGTAATCTCATGCTGTAGTCTTTCCCTTAGTAGGATAATATTTTTTGTCCTTTTCCTGTAATACTCTAATGTTTTATGAAGATTTCAGGAACCCTGCAATTCGCAAGCCACTTCTGTGATTTCAGAACTGATGGATTTGGCTACTGTTTCAAACCAGTGGAGGAGGAGGGGAGGAAAGACAAGAGAATGAGAAAAGTTTTGTCCCCTTTGGAACCAGCTTAAAAAACACAAGCAAACTCTTTCTATAGAACATACAATAAAATTATACACTATTTTACAGATATCCTGACTGCAAACATATACATACACTGTAAGCTAGAGCTTTATATATCTCACAGATGCATGAATTTTAATAGTATATCTGCAATTACAATAATATTTGCTATTGTAATACATAATTCATATGTTCTTGGATAGAAAAATAGTTGCAATATTATTGTAAAAATTTACCTTGTATATTAACTTGTGCTTGGTATAATTGGGTACCCATAAAATTTTTTGAATGACATTTCTCACTTGGCATTCCATCACAATACAACCCTGTGACAGAGGTTTCTTCCCTATTCCCTTAAGGTTAAAGATGGTTTCAGTGCCAGCTGTATTATTTCGCAAAATAAGCCTTCCCTATGACAAAGAAAGAAGGAAAAAAAAAAAGTTTCTGTATTATGAAAGTCCCCTTTGGCTGCCAAATCAACTCCTTTAGTCTATTAATCTTAAATCCAGATAAACAAAGCATGTTTACAAGAAAGTCTTCCTATTGACTTTTCCAGTTCTTAAGCAAACTCTGCTGTTAAACAGAGCAGAAAACTAAATAAACTAATGCGTGGTTTGCTTTTTTTTAGTTATGAAAATTAACAATACAAAGTCTTCATATTTCTAGATTTTATACTTCTTGGCTTCTTCCTTGAAGACAAATATCCAAGAAAATATGTTCTCATGCATACTTATCCCTCATATAAAAGAGAACTTTGATCAACCATTTCCATCTGTCCTTTAACTGAAATGCACTTCATGATTATTTGTCATCAGAGGATTCAAGGTTCTGAGCTTTTAATAGCCTTATAAGACTGGTTTCCTAAAGCACATTATATTTGGTTGGAAATGCATGCTAATACGCAGGCAAAAAAATTGTACACTGCTCCTTGCTAAAGGTGTCATAGGTTTTGCTCTGCTCATTTTAGTATTTAAAATAGTGATTATTCTGATGGTAAAAGCAGCTGCTAAGTAGTGGCTTAACTTGTAACAGAAATTATTTTATGAAACAAAATACCTGTCACATAAATTCACTTGTGATGTATACATGCAATGAGAAATATTCAAGATTATTACTTTATTACTTAGGTAATTAAATATAATTTAACATATGTATTTACATTCAGATTAGCACAAGGCATATTTTTATGATCAAAGTTCAGGATCTCTAGAGAGTAACTTCTTTCATTAAAATTGAGGGTTTGATAGAAAAGCAAATAAAGGAAGAAATAATAAAGGGTGGTGGGGAAAGCCATCATGCCTAATCTTAAGCTTTGCAAAGTTAGTTCTTTAATTTTTTCACTTCAGCTAGTAGGCAATCTGTCAATTTCTAACTCTCAAGCAGATGCTTAATATTAGTAACTGCCTAAGCATTTTCATAATTTGGACATTGATGTAAATTTCATTGACAGAAACATCCTTTTCAAACATTAAAACTAATTTCCTTCTTACCATTATAACATACTCAGCAATAGGCTTGAACATGAGAGGATACAAGGCTGTTTCACGCAGACCCACATTTATTAGAGAAGGGCCATAAAAACCTTGTCCTTCCAAAATTGCTTCAAGTTTCCACTCCTGACTGGACAAGTTGCTCTGAAATCAAAGTGAAGATGTATATTATATTATGCATTTAAAGCTCTTAACCGTGCCTTTCAGCTTTTACTTGCAGTTATCACCAAATCAGAGCACAGTACTCATCCCTCTTTACCTTCTCTTTGAAAGCCTTCCAAGTTCAGTTATCTCAATCTCAGAAAATAAGACACCATCTGCGGTCATCACAGCTACCTCATGGCACCTCATGGCAGTGCATGACACCTGCAGTATTCTGTAACTAAGGTTTGATTAATACATATGATTAATGTTTAATTCTTGTTGATAAGAGGCAAACTTCCTAGTAGTTGACCACAAATGCCTGTTCGGAATGTTATGTCTAGTGCCCCAGTTTTTCAAAACACTTAAATCACTGTGGTCTTCAATTCCATAATAACAATGACATCATCTCTGGTAGGGGAAAAAATAATTAGCTGCTACACTCATCCTGAGGGAAAAAAAAGAAAGATGAAGAAAGGCAACAAAAGATTATATTTATTGCCTTTTTTTTTTTTCTTTTCCTTCTTCACAATATCAGGAACTAGCTTATCCATTTGAAAACCAGCCTGACCCATTCCAAAACGGAGACGACATCAGCCTTTGCTAATCTACTGTTTTAAAAGGTGGGATAGAGGAACCATAGTTCAAATCTCAGGAAATATACAGTTTTTATCTCTTGAAGATTCTCTACCCTTTCTCTCATAGCTTAAGCTCCTTACATTTTTTTTTTGTTTTTTTCTTTTTTTTCTTTTGCGTTGGAGAAGTCCTCTAAAATTTGAGCACCATTTTTTAAAGGGGGATGATATTCCAACCTACATTCTCTCTTCACTATACGGTTTTACTTCTCGTGTGTCAAGGGTTTCATATAAAAAATAGATATGATAGGGCTATATATGATATATTGCCTATACTTGCCATATTTTTAAAATTGTATGTAAACTAGTTCTTCTATTGTGCTTCTCAATCTTTTTTTCATAAACAAGACATTTATTCCATAGATTAAAATAATTTTTCACTTTCAATGTGATAACATTATTAGCAGATTAACAATTCTCATAAGTGAAACATTAGAAATAAGTCCAAAAAAATAGACTTTAACAATTGCCATAAACTATTTTTACCATTGAGCTTTATAGAATGTCCAATATGGACATTAAGTAATAACACCCCAGTCATCATTTACACACATTTTTTTGTGCATTTTAGAACTGCAAATTTTAACATTACTGATCCAGAATCTAGTTTTTTTAAATCTTGAATCTTAGTTTCTATTAGTAAAACGAACTTACAATTGGAATATTTTGAACCACTGCTTGGTAAGCTGGAGTTAGAAATTCAAGCTCTGCTTCAGCATTGTCTGTATTCACTACACATTGAATCTCATAAACACGAACATCAGAGGAAGACTTCAGAAGAATCTGACAGTGGTAGCAACCAGCATACCGAGGGCTGAATTTTATAGGAAGGTCAACTGTATCACTCCTGTCTAAAAACAAAACCAAAAAACCATAATGTTGTAAAGCTTTTCACAAAGACTGAATTCACAAGCAGAATCTAGAGAAATTACCGCTCCCCAGAAGTACATGCAACAATTTAAAGCAAACAATAGAATTTTAGGACTGTTATCATGCAAACAAATTGTTATTTCTCCTTAAAAAAAGGTACATATAAGCATATAAACAATCTTTTCTATTGGTTTTAGTAGCACACAGACAGAAGTGCTTTTAAAAGATTTATTACATTCAGTTGAAAAATTTACTGTTTATGAATTTTTGTAAAAAACAAAAAGCATACATACTTCTGTAGAATTATGTGATGGTTTAGGTTAGAAAAAACCTTAAGATCATCTAGTTCCAACCCCCTTCATGGGCAGAGACACCTTCCACTGTACCAGGTTATTCAAAGCCCCATCCAAGCTTGGCTTGAACACTGCCAGAGCTGGAGCACTCACAACTTCCTTGGGCAGCTTGATTCACCACGTCACCACTCTCACAGTAAAGAATTTCTTCCTTATATCTAACTTAAGTCTCCCCTGTTAAGTTACCCCTTGTCCTATCACTACATTCCCTGATGAAAAGTCCCTCTCCAGGACCCCTGTAGGTCCCCTTCAGATATTGGAAGGCTGTTATGAGGTCTCCACACAGCCTCTTCTCCAGGCTGAACAGCCCCAATTTTCTCTGTCTTCATAGGGGAAGTGCTCCAGCCTCCTGATCATCCTCATGGACCTCCTCTGGAGTTGCTCCAGTTTTACTACAGTAGTGCAATTTTGCCAACAATTACTAGGAGACATATCAGAGACAATACAGTGTATTCGGCCAATAATAGTCCCAACAATGGCTGTAATTCTGCTTAGTAGTTTTCATAAGAGCTACTCATTAGGATTATTCTATGTGCAAATTTGCATTGAAAGTGTGAGCTTCTGAAAAGTCCAAGCTGGAACAGGATTACAGGAAGTCCCATTTGGCCAATTCACAGCACACAGGAAAAACTCCCCACAGTAATCTTTAGAGTTAGGAAGAAGCAATACAAATGCTTTTTTGTCCATCGTTAGATGCAGCCATGTCTAACAAGTCTGCAGCTGACTTCCTCCTCTGCTCTTGCTTTCAGAAAGGCGCAGACTCTTCACAGCATTTTGAAGCCCTTCACTAGTCCTTGTAGGACACATTCTAAAGAAGGAAAGTCACATGATACATGAGGAGCTCCAGTGACTGTAGTTTTACAAGTAACAAAGACTGTTTCTTTTCACTGTTTTCAAAGCTTAGAAACTAATACCTAAATTTTGAAAAGATGATGAGGAAGGTCAGAGAGAATGTAACACAACAGAACCTAACACAGTCAAACCAAATTGCTTCTCCTTAAGGGGAAAGAACTTGACAAATTCTTGTTGAATTTCCTTCCTTCCTTAATGTAGCTTATTTTCTGACGATGTGTATGATACTTGGACACAAACTATTCAAATATCTTCAATGATGACTACTGATTTTTGAAAGTGCAGTTTTCACCTGCAATTCTCTTCATTTTATTTCACAAGGTGTTCCTCATGCATTCAGTTCTCACCTCTATGAAAATGAACACCAAATAGAAGCCTTGTTGCGTTATGTCATCACTACTTCAGTTTTCTTCACAAAAATAGCTCAAGTGCAAGAGAAAAATCATATAAATTACATTATTAACCTCTCAACATTACTAAGCTATCAAAAAGGTTATAAATTGCACCTGAGGTTTAACCCTCTCTAAAAGAAATTAGTTCATTTTCTTTTAAAGACAAGATTAACAGCCTGGTAATTTTTTTTTTTAATTTAATTAATTTATTTATTTATTTTGTCACTAGTCATTATCCCCATGGGATATCTTCCACAAAAGTGACTTCAATTTGCCAGTTATGCAAGGAATTAAACTGTTCTTTCCATTCTTTAGTTATTAATACAATCCCTAATTTCATCTTTCTAGAAGAATAATTTTAGGATGTTGAAACAAAATATTTACTTAAAATTTAAAGTACACATTTTAAATACTTGCATGTCAAGACAAAGTTGATGTTTACAACATATATTTAACAAAAGACAATATAATGTACCAAAACCCCCAGATTATTTAATGAATTTTACTTTCTTACACTAAATGGAGATTGTAATTACTAACAAATTGGGTAATTTTTCACTGAATTGGATCCATAGTTGAAATGCACACTTTCAAACTGAAATGCCTCTTATAAAAAAAAAAATAAAAGAAAACCAAGAAGATTCTTTCTACTCATCCCATTCCATATTTATAATATTATTTGGTGTTACTTTTGTAATTTAATAGTAATTTAAAAGACATTCATAAGCCACTGAAGACCTGTGTGGCACCACAATGAAGAACAACAAATAATTTCTTTAGGATTTGTTGTTTAATAGGGATCACCCCTTAGTACTTCTGAGGAATACTCATAAGTACTTTAAAAGCAAGCACGTTACACAGTCACTATGTCAATTGGCAACTGGAATGGAAACAAGTAAAATTTTGCTTAATACAACTTAAGAAACAAAGCAAGCACCTTAGCTTTACTAAATTCATCCAATGCACAGCTCCTACTGGAAAGTATCTGACGAATTATAAATTATTATAGTGAGAAAAATATAGTAGCGTAATAATTTAAAGTTCCTTTGTCTAAAATCACAACAAAGACACAGCTAAGATCTCCCTAAAACACATGCCCCGATTTAGGATCAAAAATTTCAAAGGATTATTCATGACTGGGAGAAGGAAGTGGCTGAGACATGATCTGCAAAACTAAGTTATAGAGAGAATAGAAGGAAAATTAAGCAAAATTTTCTAAAGAGAAGAGAGTGCAGAACTAATAAAAAGAGTGCACTGAATACATAATGCATATGGAGAAAATAAAACCAACTTCTTATACCACTTACTGCAAAATAGTAAGTTAATGCAAAATTAGTAATGAAGGATTGATCCAAAAAAGATATTACAAGAGCTAGCTACAGATTTGCTAGCTGAGGTGAATAGCTTGAGAGAGGTCATCTTCAACACCTAAGCAGAGGGAAGCTCAGCATTCAGGAGTCTCGACTCAGAGCCACCGAGAGAGCCTCAAGTCCCTGAGAGGACTTGCCCAGCTGACACGAGCATTGACTCACAGAGAGTGGTACCAGCCCTGACTGGTTAAAAATGTGACCCAGGGAGTGGGAGTGCGGAGGAGCGTGGCAAACAGCACGGGTCGAGGCAATTCACACGGGCAGGAGAGCGGGATGGTGAGCACTTGACTTATGACCAGGGCCCGGTCTGGGAGTTCTGCTCTGGCTGCCCCGGCTGTGGCCAGCATAGTCACCCAGAGAGATCCGATGAGAGGGGAGTCTGCAGTGCAGAGCTGGGGGTGTACAGAGTGCCTACTCCTGAGAGGAGGGTGAGTCATGTGCAGGGCTGCTCTCGGTGCTCCCTGGTGGATGTCCTCCTGCAGCAGGAGCTGAGCTGCGGACACTGTCAATAGGCTGAAAGATGGCAGGGAAGCTGAGAAGCAGCAGCACTGCTTGCTCCAGGCCCAAACTGTGCAGGGGCCTCAAGAGTCTACTTTCGTTCATGCAGGAAAGAAGGCGGCTGCTAATCCAGGAAGTTGGGAAATAGTAAAAAATACAACAAAAGAAGGAAGAAGAGGACAATGAAGAGCCAGGGGCTTCTCCTAAATCTAATGTCCCCACCCAGAACCGCTTTGCTGCTCTGCAGGGGACTAATGAGGAAACACGCTCACACCATGAACAACCAGCTCACACCATGAACAACCAGCTGATGCACGGGTAAAGATCACTACTGGTGCTGCTGGGAAAAAGTAGCAGCTCATGGTAGTAGGAGACTCCATTTTGAAATTTTTGATTCTATTTCTGTAGTACATGAAAATACTCAGTCCTTCCTTTTGCAATACAGAATTCTTTAAAGAAAGAAGTTTTGTGGTTTTTTTTTTTTTTTTTTTTTTTTTTTTTTGCAATTTGTTTTAGTAAAAAA
>JASSUY010027126.1:0-36341 GCA_032466535.1 Forpus xanthops | reverse complement strand
TGGGCAGGGACACCTCCCACTAAACCATGCCACCCAAGGCTATGTCCAACCCAGCCTTGAACACTGCCAGTGATGGAACATTCACAACTTCCCTGGGCAACTCATTCCACTGCCTCACCACCCTTACAGTAGAGAATTTCTTCCTCGGATCCAATCTAATGAAGATTGCAAAAGAAAGCCAGGGACAGGCATGTAAATAGAGGCTTAAAATCACTCACTTCTGCCCTAAGCAGAAGAATCACAGTGAGGTTGGTGGGTGACCACAGCAGTGAGAAAAGCATGTATGGCAGGAGGTGAGGATTTTTGCATCCTCTCACCTCACCTATAATAAAGGTTAAAGATGTGAAAATGTGTGCCCAATGCCACTTGGAACAGGTGAAACAGTGAGTGCCTGTGTCCTGCGTGCCTGTAAACATCCCAAAGAGCTTAAACAACTCCAGGTTCTTTCACGAGCGTCACCTTGGCAGCATCTTAAGCATATTAAAGCTGTTCTAAATATTTAAGCACTTAAGCCACCCTACACCACAGTAAGAATTTCTTGAGCATGAGCGTTTCTGGCTGCACTCACAGTTTCCTCACCTTTTTTCTTCTACTCTTCGGGGAAATAAAAATAAAGACAGCTCTCCCCAAAGAAATGGGCCCTTTCTCCCACAGATTACCTCCTGCTTAATGGCAGTGTCTCCGTTTGCAATGTTACAGTTACTGAAAAGCAAGGAGTGAAAGGATTCAGTGCCAGGGGCTACCATCTTCACAACATAAGAAGAATATGCATAATTATTAATGGTTTTATTTATCAGCATTCCTTTTACTTATTCCATATTTCAGCCTCTTCAATACCCTATTACTACCTCTTGTATTTATGCATTATAGCTATACCTCTTGGCTTTTAACCTCATCAAATATCCTCAAACCGTAGCATACTTAGACACATACATGGAAGCAATGATCTTTCTCCCTCATCAGAAATGAGCAGTGAACCCTGAGAAATAAATCCTTTACAGAGAAAACGTCAAAATAATATATATCTCCAAAGCATTTCAGTTTCAATAAAGCAGCATTTTAACCACTCTATTAAAATTAAGTTGCACGGTACTATTATGATCAGTCTATTACCCCCTTTACATGGAGAGAACACGGAGGAGTGACTAACTTGCTCAACATATGTGAAAACCTCTGAAATCTGCAGAAAAGCAAATATTTGAAATGCAAAAATCAGTCCAGCCATGGTTACTCTCATCCATCCTTTCATATTTTTTGCTTAGCCTGGAGGTGCAGCTCTTGTCAGGGGAGTTCACAACTACTTTAATGGTGGTCAAAGGTAAATCATAGCATGTGTATAGCGTACAAAGTGTTGAGTCTCCATTCTTGCAGGTGAGGCAAATTTGAGCAAGGACTCTGTACCCGGTCCTTCAAGTCTGAGTGAGAGGCAAGTGACACGCTTTCACGGGTAACACCAAACCATCCATTAACAACAATCTCTTTTTCAAAGAGTTACTAAGTAATGGTAACAAAAGCAGCATGAAAACTTGGCATGCTCGACTGTTCACTCTCTTCTTCCTTTACCCATTGGCAGTTCCTCAGCCATACCTTACTATTTTGCTAATTACTGTGCAATCCTAACCTCTCCAGGTCAGGAGCTTCCTGCGTTGCTATGGCTCTTTCTTAAGACTATGTTTGCTCAAGAGCCAAGCAAAGAGCATGGTCTGAACAGGCAAAACACAATGTATCGTTCTCTGTCCCTGCCTGGTACATTGGTTGGGCTCCTCTTGTGGAGAACAGGCTTTCCATCAGTTTTGCAGCAGGTTTGGATGAAGCAAGAATGATCCTTAATGGGAAGGTCACAAGGCCACTGTTATACTTGGAGACATCAAATCTGTGGCATCTAGGGGAGTTGTTTCAATTTTTGTCTTTATTTCTTACCATCTGTGAGCTATAAACTCAATCAATTTTCCCGAAGTCAAGTCTGTTTTGCCTGTGATGGTCACTGGTAAGCGATCTCCCTGTCTTTATCTCAATCAAAGAACACTTGCATTATTTTTACCTGCATTCCTGTTGAGGAGGAGAGTCAGAGCATTTGAGTGGGAGTCTAGGAGCTGGCCAAGGTCAACCCACCACAAAGTACCTATTTAACAAAAAGTCCTGTTCAGCCACAAACCTAGTTACCAAGAAGATCTCAGTGATAATGTCAAGGATTACCACCCTGCACAGGTATCTTTGCTAATCTAAGCACAAACATCTAATTGGTCAGGAACTTAAAGTGATCACTGACTTCAGTAATACAATATCAGAGCCTCATATACGCCTGTACCTGTGGCTTTTCAACATTCTCCATGATGGTTTGCATGGAGGCACTATGGGCTAGGACATATACTATTCGCCCCATTGTCTTCAAGTTATTCCTGTGCTTCTTCTAATTGTCTTTGCCTAGCTTTCAGGTTAACACAAAGTCAAATTTCAAGGTCATTATTAAAAAAAAAAAAAAAAACAAACCAACAAATCCATGCAAGCCTGTCATGCAACATTCCTGTTGCTGCAAAGCAGGTGTGAGCAGTAGGCTGAGACTGTGGGCAAACTGGGGTAATTATACACTGTACCAACCTGACTCGCATCTTCAAATGAAGGCCTGACGGCAGGTCATGTGTGCTGCTTCCCTTCCTAGACACAGACACATTGAAAAGGCATGGATGAAGTGATCAACTCCTGAAGTGGTTCTGCTCCCCAGATTTGCCAGCGCTAGCTAAAGGTAAGAGCTTTCAAATGACTTGGGATCAATACTGTGTTTGCTCCTTAGGGAGTAAGGGAAGGCAAGTGGCGAGGATTAAACCAGACAGTGAGCTCAAGGAGCATGACAGCTGTGGCTCTCTGCTGTAAATGTTAACTCTTTATGATTGAACTGAAATCTGCAAGATCTTTTCCATGTTCCTAAAATTTGAAGTCAAAGATTTTTCTCAGAATATTTTAACTTTTTCCTAGAACAGATCAGAAATGGAAGAGAGGAAAACAAGCTTTCTGATAAGGTAAAGATGAGAAGGATAATAAGAATGGAAAGTCAAACTAATCCTCTATAGGAATGGGTTTAGCTTACACATAAGAGCAAGGCACATACCTGCTTTCTTCAAATGAATGTTTATTCATAATAACTACGTAAAAGCTGCTAAACTAGGTCCAGATGCTATATGACGTGTTACTTGAGCTGTTTGGTCAGTTTTCAATTGAAGAACAAGTCATGGACACTATTTTTACACGGGTATAAATGAACTACTGGCCTCCCATGATTCAATGCTGTTGCTAAAGGAATGTTAATCCATAAAAAAATTAAATGGCAAATATAAATTTTAAGGTAATGATGAACTGCTGGAAACAATTATGTAAGGCTTCCGTCAATTCTGACAGCTAAAAGAGTATGTGAAAGACAAAATCGTTTCAATAGGGGACAACTCAGCATTTCCTATCTTCTGTTTGCTCAGATTTTAAGACAAGGCATAACCAAATGTGGACCATGACACTGTAGAATGATTGCAGTGTCTCCCCAATAAAGGGTTTCCATATACAACAGAGCTAAGCAAAACCAAGACTAATTAATTTGCCCATTGTCACTGTTGCAGAACAGGAACTGAGCCCATCTTCCCCACACACACTCCAGTTAATACACAAATCAGTGGACAATACTTCCTTTTAGTGGGGAGGTTGGGACTCTATTTTTGTAATGGTAATTAGGGAGGGACAAATTCTAATGCAATCCCAGGGCCCAGGCATGGTCATCCTTCACAATAAAGGCCCTTTAAATCTGAATAAAGTTGTTCATCTGAGGGAATCAAGGGATTATACCTCAAAGAATAAATGAAGGAACAGTATTTAAGAGATACATCTGGTTTGCATCAAAGGTGATGAATCTCAGTCATTTAATTTATAACCTTGACAGAAACATAGGAGTGGCTAATAAAATATATGAATGAAGAAATAAATCATGGAAGCAGAGAATCTATTACACAGAATGAGAAAACCTAGCAAACTGCTGTGACAGAATTCATATGTGTTATAATGCTACAAAGTGGTGCAGTTAGAAAATTGTACCAGGAATTTCAGCTACAGGCTTGGGAGTTCATTAGCACAAAATGACATCAGAGGAGCAAGTACTACTGATGGTCAATAATAGCATAAATACAAACTATCAGCCCAATATGGCTTTGGGAAAAGAAAAAAGTGCAACTGGATTGTTCTAAAACTAGTATTTCCATTAAATATAAGATGACATTCATACCATTATATAGGCTGAGGACAGAGCTGACTGGCTGCTCATGGTTAAGACTGAATTCACTGTACAGAAACAAGAAGGGCTCCAAAGCTTGCTTAGCTCTGTGGAGGAAAGGCTGCAGAGAGCCAGGAATATTCTCTGCGCTGCCTTAAGGGGAGAAGGCTTTTCTATAGATGTGCGATGCTAGCACAGTAACAAACAGGGATAAACTACCATGCATGATTTTAGGCTAGGTGGTTTCTGAAAGTTCACAGTATTTTGAACGGCTTTAAGGTGAGAGCAACAGGAGCAGTAAATGTACTGAATTACAGACCAGAGCTGCCTTCATGAAGGTATAACCTAACATAAAACATATGCTCTGGGCCAGGCCTGGAAATTCCAGAGTCCTTCCTATCCAGCAAGGGATTGTGAGTCCACATAAGATAGGGCCAAGCTGCTGATATACATGCATAAGTGCTGCAGCTGCTTGCACAAACCCAGTAACCAACCAACCAGCCCTCTGGGCACACATCACAGCAAACAAAACCAAACCAGAACCCCAAAATCTTCCAAATCTCTTTGCCTGTGTGTCACCATTTACAATACCATGGAGGATGGAAGATTTTCTCCAAAATGGAAGAAGCAAAAAGCTATTTCTTTCTCAGTAGAGCTTAATTCACCAACATTTCACTGCTCACTATATACCTCCTCCTGATTTTAAGAACCATGGTTATGCTCATTTTAGTCTAAATTTCCATTTAAGCCATAGGGACTTGGATTACATGCGACATTACATTACATCTCCCTTTCCACATAAGGGGAGGAGAAGCTGTATCTACACAGTGACTTTATAGGTTCTACTCAGGCTCCCTGGCTCAATAACAAAAATATCCTGATGACTTCATGTCATGGGTTCAGCAACAGCAGTCATTTTTTTCTCTTTCATAGTGGCTGGTGCAGTGCTGTGTTTCTGACTTTCGGCCTGGGAACAGAGCTGATAACACCAGTGTTTATAGTTACAGTTTAGAATGTTTCGGTTTGATCAAGGACTTTCTGAGTCTCATGCTCTGCCAGGGAGGAGGGGAAGCTGGGAGGAAGCAGAGATAGGACACCTGACCCAAACTGACCAAAGAGGTATTCCATATCACAGTACGTCATGCCCAGGATGTAAAACTGGGGGCAGGAACCTGGAAGAGTTCAGTTTACAGCTCAATCGTTGAGTGGTGAGCAGCTCTGTCCTCTTCCCTTGTATTTCCCTGGTCATTGTTGTTATTGGTGGTAGCAGCAGTGATTTGCGGTATACCTTAGTTAATCAACTGTTCTTATCTCAACCTGTGGGAGTTGCATTCTTTTGGTTCTTCTCCCCATTTCCCCCACCCCCCCCGAAGTGGGGGGGAAGAAGGTGGGAGGAGTGAGTGGGCGGGCAGATTGATTCACGTCTGAAACCACGACACTTCAACAGATGAACCACCAACTTGTTCCACTGACCACTTTCAGCTGTGACCTTACATGATGGCTAGTGAGTCAATGCAGTCAACAGACAAGCCAAGGGAACCAGGTGAAGAGACTGCAACAAGAAATACAGTTCATAGTCAGCTGAATCCCCTATAACTACATCCTCTCCTTATAAGAAAGGAAGCTGGTAGCCTGATACAGGCTTAAAAGCCAGAATAATAATAGAATTTAAAATGAAATCTGGAAGCAAAGAACAGGGAATTTTGGCAAAGCATCCTTTATCTCATTAAAAAGCTTGTCTACTTCAGACATTCTGAATACCTTTTAATGTCCAATTTTTCCTTTGCTTCCAGCAGTAACATCTTTTAGCTTCTATTTTAAGAATAAGAATAAAAAAATACCTGAATGCTGTTCCCCCAAATCTTTGTTTAGCTGTGTTAGAGCTGGAAATCTTCCTTCCTGAACACCAGAAAAGCCTCAGCACATTGTGAATGTTACGATAAACAATCAACTCAGAGCTAAAGGGAAAAGATCTCTCCACTGAGGAATTCAGTGTTTTGTTGCTAGATGAAAACTAGAATTAATGCTTCAATAAAGTAAAACACAGGCATTTGATATTGTTAAAGTCACAGATGCAATGGCATACAAGCAAGGGCATTTTACGGGCACTCTTTAAAATAGCGGAAACTTAAATTGTCATAAATGCAGCTGGAAGGGCTAAATGCCCAAGAAAGCATTAAACTAGTAATGACAGGAGAGCAAGAACACATTAGAGCAAACTGAAAGCCTTTGAACTAGTATCCTACAAGCCAACAGATCACTGGTGAAAACATCCATACCTCCACATGAGATATAGATGAAATCTATATCCCTGAAATCTGAAGATCACTTACTATATTTTTACATTAATCTTTCAAAACACAGAAATTTTGAACGCATTATTCTACCTTCTTCAAATCCGTGAATCACTTAATGCTTCTTTCCAAATCCTATGCTCCCTTTCTTCCATCTCTGAATCTGCTTTTACCGAGGTCAATGGCAAATCTCACACCAATATCAGCTAGAGTTGGAATGCAGATTAAACACTTACAAAGTGTCTGCTTCTTGTCCTGCCTAAGATTCTGAATGGTATCCTGGTACACGATGTGACAGCCAAATAGGAAACCCACCTGCCAGGGGACATGATACTGATCCAGTCCTTACACACAGCTGTAGTACAGGCAAGGCACAGAGACAGCCCTTTGCAGCTTTAGTCCCTCTCTCACACATCCAAGTTGTCCCTATGTTTTCCACTCCAATCCCATAACTGTGAAGCAGCTCTACTGCTTCAACTGGAATAGAGATAGACCAGTGCTAAGAACTTTAGAAAAGTGTTTTGAAATTTTATTTGGCATCTGCAGTATGAGACCAACAATTAATCTTGCTAAAACAAACCCCAGTTAAATAATATTACTATTATTAATAATAATAGCAGTAGTAATAGATAGTAAATCTTTATCAGCTTTCACAGAAGTACCACATAATTCCTTCAAGAGAACAGAATTCCAGGGAAATGTTCAAAAGACTGATACACATGCATCTGCCAAATCCCATCTGCCTCCTCCCCTTCTCAGACTGCGATTTCTGAATCTAAATGGAGAAGAATTAGTACTGCAGTGAACTTCAGTTTTCAAACGAAATCATACATACTTCATTGGCACATTTGTAAGACTAAAACAAAGATGCATCAGCACTCCAACAATGAGATTTCTGAGATGACTCTCGAGTAGGTCCCAGTTTGTGTTTTGCTGAGCTATACCTAGGTCAAACCAGGCATGAATCCCATAGGACTCTTGAGGCTCTTGAATGCTTCCATTTTAAATACCACAATGTCACTCTTGAAGAAGTGTTTGTGGGAAAAGCATATTTCCAACAAACTTGAAATCAAACTAAAAAAAGTATTTCTGAAAGGTGACAAATGATTTGCACTGGCACCTTCTCTCTATGCACTACTGCAAACATGCAGTACCTGAAAAACCTTTCTGAGGAATACCAGAGGGGAGGAAAGGCAGGCTTCTTCTTTGCAATTATTTGAACCATGCAGGGGAGGCCAAATAATAACTCTGTCAGGACTCCTGAAAACACTGTCCTCTATGCGCCTCACTTTCCCCTTTACCAAGCACAAATGACTGTGACTGTGCCTCTTTGCAGGCACACATCAAACTATGCTCACCTGTGGTATTATGTAGCCATCAAGGACGTTCGGAGGGAAATTGCAGAGGCTTGGGTGAGAGTTGGGCCCTGCCGTGATATCTGGCAGTTCAGCAGCTTTACTTGACACTGCATGACACTGCTCTTCACACCAGAACACAAGTGCCTGGGGCAAATCCAGAGGAAGATGATGGAAGCTGCTGTTGCCCATCCTCCCCTAGGATATGTCCTTCCTGAAACACAATTGCTTTGCCATTTCCAACTCCCTTTCCCTGAACTGGCTCTTTGTGAATATGCTTCTGGGTGTGATTTTCCTTTTTTTTTTTTTAGTAGTAATTTCCACAGGACTCAAGTGAGCTTTATTTTCCAGTGCAAACCCATTACACCCATATGTAGAAGAGACTGAAACTTCAGAGGAGAGAAGGCACAGACTTGTTTTGGTGCCCCTGCGACTTCATATTCCTGCCTGCAAATCAAGCAGTTTGTGGTTGTTTGAGTCAATCTTGAGTGCTTCAGACAAAGCCCCCACACTTCAGGAGTGCTTAAGGGTCTGCTGTGTCCTTGCAGAGAGCTCTCTTTGCTCAGTGTGACTGCAGAGGAGGCAATTTACGTCACCTCCTTAGCTATTAAATTTTTGCCTTATAGATGCAACTGGTTTTGGAGTGGAAGGTTATAGGACATTTTCCTGCTCTTCAGGAACTGCTGACCAATATTTCTCCTTACAACTTTTTGCTACAGGACTAACACTGTCTGTTCTTGCCCATACCCATCAGATATACCCATCAGTTGATCATAAATGAGAGGAAAGTCTCTAGCTCTAATCTATGGCAATAACACTTACAGGTTTGGGGGAACACAACCCCAAGGAGCTCTTGGGTACCACAGACATTGTTGCAACCAAGAACTGAGAGTAACCACTTGACAAATGAAACGATCTACTGAGTTGCATAAAACATCCTACAGAATGCCTTTCATGGACATCTAGACTTGCAGCATTCGGGTGCAGAGGGTATCAAAGCTTCTGCAGAAGCTGAAGCCCAGCTGCCCATCCAATTCTCATAGCCCATCAGCTCTGGGGCAGGTCCTCTATCACAATACACAGAGCTACTGACAGCTCTATTAGAAGTACATATCAAGACACTATAAGCAAATTCAGGGCACCAACTTTATCAACAGCTTATGGCCCACAGCTTCTGTGTTTGACGGCTCAATAGATCAAGCACAAACCTGGCATCCAGTGGGATTCTCACACTACTGGCTCTGCTGCTGATTCACTTCTGCATCTCTTGTCCTATACATTTAACTGGTGATACTATACTAATACCTCACTGGGTGGAGCAAGGATTAGTCAGTGTTTGTTTGAATTCACCTGTTAACGTGCAACACTCTCACTATGTTAACCATTATTATTCCCTCTTACATTGTGCCTTACAACAGGCCTTTTTCCTGGGCCTATAGTCACTGGATGAAATTCAAAAGCCCTTTCCTCTTTTTCCTGCTTCAAAGTGAATGAGAAGAATTCAGCAGAAATGTCACCCGAACTGACACCACCCAGTATTTAGTGTATGGTGTTTAAGTACTAAGATAACAGTAAGCCAAAAACTTAGAGACTCCCTATAATTTTGCCCACTGATCCCTGTCCCAGGTAAACAACCCTTGGTCAACACTGGCTAATACAACATTGTCTATCAGCACACTCCTGAACCCACAGTTAATACCGACAAACTGTCATCTCAGTAATCATTACTCTCCTTTGGCTCAAATAGCTTCATCTTACTCAAGTTCTCTTGATTCTCAGCATTTCTTTTTCATCCTCAGTGGGATCCTTGTGAAACTTTATCAATGGTCTATTAATGCCTCTGGCAATGCCAATCAGCTATTTTAGATTCTTTATAACAAGTATACCCATCCCTCCTCTTCAATCCAGATATTAGCAATTTTCTCAGGATCTTTGGCTTTAACACGGCCAATGCTGCATATCTGATTTTTTTCTTGCCACCATTCTACCTATTCCCTTTAGTATTAACTCTGCTACCATTTTTCATTTCACTTTCCGCTCATACAGATTTGTGAAAATTACATCACTTCTTCCCTAGTGTTATTTTCAAATTCCTCCTTTTCTTCCTCCCTAAAAGGACTGATGCTTTATTTCAGCACCACTAACTCACCCTTCTTTTGGCCTCCCCCATCCATATCCCCCTCCAGTGCTTCTTGAAAACGTACCTGTTAAGACCATCTTGTCTTGTCCAACAATTTCTATCCTACACCAGTTTGATCTTAAATACAGCCAGCTTGTGCTGACTTACCAAAGGTTACATTTCTTAGACTCTATTTGTTTATCCAAGTGTCTTTTGACAATAGAACTCCTCACTTTAACATCACCAGTGAGTAGGTGAGATGGGCACAGTCCTGATCTGAATCAGGGAAGGCATTTCCACAGCAACATTGGACATTTAGCTGGAATGCAAAGAGTTAAATGGAGTTACCTGGGCAGCCACTAAACCTGCATCAGGCTCATTTAGAAGCTTCTCACAAAGATCTTTGCTCCTTTTTTCTCACAAATATTGCCATTCCTTGCTGACCCGTGCAAAAGGCTATAACTTTCTTCTGCAAAGGACTCCTACAGTTAACGTTAGCAGGAAACTAACAGGCTAATACTGGTTTAAGGGATAGCTAGAAATAATTAACACCATTCCACTTACAGTAATGCAGACACATCTGTCCTCTTCCTCCCACTCTCCTTTATTGTGAGGAGCAGTTCCTGCTAACACCTGCAAAACACATATTTTGTGGCCTGATCTTGTTCAAAGCCTCAGGCAGTGCAGTCATATTTAATAATGATCTTGCACAACAAAAAGCCTGTCACACTAGTGATGAGACAATAGTTTCACGGTACAAAATTGGTCGTGATAAAGGTGATGATTAGGTTGCACAACAAGTCAAGGAAAGACAGATCCAGATTGTCACTGGTTGCACTGCTGCCGGCTCTGACTTAATGACACACGAAGGTTTTTCAGACGTGCTCTACCCCTCCTTGATTGCTTTGACAACCGACAGAAAAAAGCCGGGTTAACTTTTTTGCAAAGGTAACACTTCAGTCATGAGTTTAAACACTTTGACTAGTGTGTTTTCCAGGAGGAATATTTTTAGCTTTACAGCACAAAGAAATATGTAAAAATGGTATTTTCTCTTCTCCCTTACCATCTCCCTCATCATGAAGTGTAACAGGAACTGACTGCACTTCAGTCTATAAAAAAGCCAGAATATGAGAACTGCTAGTTTTCCTCTAAGTAAAATCTGAGTGTGAGAACTAAGAATTACAGAAGCAGGCATTAAAGGGCATTGGAAGTCACAGTGGATTTTATTTGGCACTGCTTTTGGCAGGTGAACTGCAGAGATGCCCAGTGAGAAGGCACATGCAGAAATTCCTATGATTATGTATGAACCGCGCCATGAGCCCTACATACAAGAACCCTCTGCACCAGAGTACTGCAATCAACAAGGTAAGCAGGCTTCACTGGGAGGGCTTTGGAAAGAGCACCCTCTTAGTGGTTGCATGGAAAACACTGATAGTGTACCTGAGGCAGCCCTAAAGGGCCCAGCTTAGCCAGGACATGATGGGTTTAGAAAGTCCCTATGCCAGCATATAAAACCAGGGTTGGGGTAGGCAAGCTGATCTCCTAACATAAATATCACTTAAAATGGTAAAAGAATATTTTTGTTGGTTTAATTAATAATTTTTCAAACAACATAAGCTTTACTGGAAAAGGAATTGCAGTTGTATCACTACAATAATTTCAGTCAGCAAACTATATGTGGATAGGCTAAGTCTTCTTTGAATTTATAGTCTAGTTTTGCAGAGGACTGGCCTTTTTCCAAATGCTCCTGCTGCCCAGAGCTGCCCTCCCTACATGAGTCAGTTCTGCAACCAGGCTTTATAGGGGTGAACAACCCCTCCCCACTATTGTACTGTGGGGAAAATATCATGACTGAGTGCTGACAATTCAGTCCAATGACTGCAAGTGGAGACAGACAGCTGCTGCTCTGCTGGGCTGGCTTTTGCCTCTGAAACCAAGCATTGCCTCACACCTATATAATTACCTCACAACACTTCTTTGTCTTTTGCCTGTTCAAGCCCACACTCATTAAAAGACACACTGAGATATCAGTGATTTTACCTTTGTTACCTTCCTCCTATTGAGGAAATTGTCATTCACTAGACAGGACTGGAGCAGAAAACCAGAATAGGAGGTCAGAAGGTGACTGATAAGGCTAAATGTGTCAGTACTGGGTGTCTAACCCTGACTCATTGTCAGAGCCTTTATTCTGATGAGCTCACTCAGTAAGTATTTTTGTCTTCAAAGACCTCTCTGGCCTCTTTCTAAAGTCAGAAGAGCTTGCAAGAGGCTGAGGAGAAAGAGTCACTTGTGAAGTACTCAACCAAGGGATGGGCACTCAACACATGTTAACACTCAGCTGCAGTGTCTTGTCCTTGGAGATCCTTCACAAAACCACATAAAGTGATATCTCACTTGTGCTAATACTCCTCTTCTAAATCAGAAGGAAACCCTTTACTTTTTAATTTCTTTACAAATTCATTTTTCCACAACTCCCCCTCAAAAAAACAAAACAAAACAAAACAAAACAAACCAAAAAACAACAAACAAGCTGGCAACTATAAACACCCAACCATTAAAACCAAATGTTGTTGCAAATCTCTACCACTTCTGGCAAACCATTCAAGGAAACATTACTACCATTTTTTCAACTTTGCCACTATATTTTGTCTCACTTTGGAAAAATCCAGTTTTTTACCTCATTTTGTATCCCTGTGAGCTTATTCCCTGTTTGAACTCACACTGTTTCTGCAAGGCTCAATTGTGCAGGCTGGACTGCCATGTCAACGCTGCTCTGCCTGGGGGTGAAATTTTCTCTGATGCTGCACAGGCTTGATCAAACAAGACTTCTCACAGCAACTGTCCTGCTGCCGACCACATCCATGCCAGCTGACTGTAAAGTTTTATACATTAATTTAATTTGAATGCATTCATGAATGCAAATTTTACTTATTCATTTATTTCACACTCACTTAAACTGATTACACTCCTAATCTGTGAGATCAGAACTAAAGAACTAGAAAAGCACAAGGTATCTTAGTCACTAGCTTCCTTTCTCCTTTCTCCACAACAAAAGGAAAAAGACCTTTAACATTTTTTCTAGAACAAAGGGTATGATGATATCACTTAGAATCTGAGAGCAGATAAAATTCAAGCTAGGAAAAAGGCTCTAAATACTAACAGAATTTCAGTGTACCACTAGAACTAGTTAGAGGTACAGTGGATATTTTATCAGTGGAATCCTTAAATTAAAACCAAGTATCATTCCAATGTTATGCTGGAATAGATGCATTCACTGCCTTTGTGTTGAAAAAAAAAATTTGGTTTCTTGGTTTATGTTATATTGGAAGTGAGGCCAGCTTGCTGCTGTGGGCTCTTTTGCCTTTAAAATTCCATGATTCAACTCAGCATTTTTGCTCTGTACTTCACTGAGCTACATCAGGCTCCCCCTGCTAGGCACCTCCCAATGCAGCTTCTTATCAGACCCTGAATGGGACTTTCAGGAAGCATTAGGCTGTATTCATTTTTATGGTTTCCCCTGTTTTTCTTTGCACAGGGGGTTATGAGTATCCTGCTCCCCCACCTTACTCCTATCGAGAACCAGCCACCATTGAACAACCAGGTAAGTGCCAGGGGACTGTGTTTCTGATCATTTTCATGGTTGTACATGCTAACAAATGTTTTTAGTTTTAAAATCAACACAGAAGATGGAGTTTTCTGACCCCTCCACAATCTAAGAGGCTGGAAAATTTCCCTAGAAATGTTGGAAGATAAACTAAGACAAGAGATTCAGATTTGGTTTTTGTGCATTAGACTATCTACAGAAGCTCCCAACTATTTTTTTTTTTTAACCAGCTAGAAACTAAGACTTTCAGAAGAAATCATTTTAAGTACAGAGTATTTTATTGTTCCTGTTCTAGTTACCTTCATGGAAGTGGAGAAACTCAAAAGGAGACACTGAGGAAAGGCTTCAAAGAACAGCTGAATAACTTTGCTTACAGGAGGAGACACATAGCATTGTTAAAAATCACTGAGACCAGAAGGCAATTAAACTCAGATACAGTATATCCTACCTATCTAACATACAATACCTTCTCCACTCTTGAAGTTTTGCTTCAGGCTACAGTATGAATGTACTCTAACTTTGGTTTAGGATACTAAAAATTATATTTTTCACTGAAAACATTTCTGAAAAAATACCTTTCATGTACCTACAAGAGCCATGCCCTTCAAGAAGTATGACAGTCAGGTCCAGACTGAAAGAACATGAGCGAAGCTATAGACTTCACTGACTAAGCACAGCACGAGCATATAAGTAATGACATTTGTTAGCCTTCAAATCTCTTCTTCAAGGAGAACATGCTTTTTCATATTATTTTAAGTATCAGAAGATAAATTCTCCATGTCAGACTGGTTAGTGGAGACTGACTATGGGGGTTATCGCATAGGCAATTCCTTGCTTATGTCCTTATCTGGGTAGATACTTGCTGTGGGTAGAAGCAATGTACTGGGATACACAGAACAAGCAGTACTGTGGTTCTTATGAATATATTTGAAATCAGAAATAGGAACATACGTGCTTCTAGATCAGCCATGTTAAGAACCTAGGCTGTCCAATTAAGACTTTATAACTTCTAAAAGATTTCCTTTGCTTCTAATTCTGCTCCTCATTTCCTCTCAGTTTACATGGTGTCTCAGCCTCCAATCATCGTGGCAGGAATCTTCTCAAGCAAACCAACATCCACAATATGCCCTTCTTGCCGCCAGCACATCACCACACAGGTCACCTATAGACTGGGCAAACTGTCCTACCTTCTGTGCACCAGCTTGTGCATGGTTGGGTAAGCTTTCATGCATGCTTCAAAGCCACTTTATAGCAGAAGGTTAAAAAAGTATTGAAAAAAACAGAGTTCTAGCTAGTGCTTGTATAGATGGTTTACCCATCTCTACTTGGAAATTAGCTATTCTGTCCATTCTAGATACAAGTCCTCATGGCTACAGGGGATGCAAGCTTGCTAAATTTAACTGAGCATGTTATTACTTCTCAAAAGACAAGCAATAATTAGTACAACATTGTCTGCTGCCCCAGTAGTAGTAGTAGCAGACAGTAGTAGTAGGATCAGGGTCAGAATCAGACTAATACATGAGATGTTAATGGTGAAGATGATTAATTTTTTGGAAGATACTTCAAACATTAGAAGACTTGAGGTATATGCAGTGAAAGGGCAGACAGAATAAGGCAGAAGAAAACCACAGATGTAACCAAGCAGAAAGCAAAGTCAGTAAATCATTCATGCATGTTCATCTCCTCTTTGGCTGTAGGTGCTGTTTTGGATGCTGCTTTGTACCTTTCTTTGTGAGGATCTTCAAGGATGCAGACCACTACTGCCCATGCTGCCATTTTCATATTTATAGATACAAAAGATTATAGAGACAAAGTTTATGCAACAAGATAGCATCAAGTCTCTGTTTCCTAACTGCATAAGATTCAACACATAAAACTACTGCTATGAAATATATAGGAATAGGCTTAGGTTCTGCAGCTCCCTTGAGGGTGAATCTGTCTGGAATTTATCATCACATAGTTGGACGTACTTGAAAACAGAAAGCCTTGAAGACTAATTTATGTATTTATGCTCTATTTGATTCATTGTCCCGTGTTGTGAAGTGACCAGCTCACAAGTACTACCTTCAGTGCTACCACTACTGCTCCCAAATCTCCAACCATGCTGGGACACAGACTCTTCTAGACTTCTCAACATATCACTAACCTAGAGATTTGGACATGCACATTTTAGGGAAGCACTCACCTTCTATGCACTGGAACTTGCTGACTGCAATTTCACCTCTCTCTGCTCTTCTTCATAGTACTACCCCTGCAGGGCTGTGGGTGGTAAAATGTAGCTGATTATTTATTAACGAAACACTAAGTTATGAAACTGTCTTTACTGTATTACATACAAGGTAAGAAAATAAACTTGTTACTGTTAACAATACTGGCAAAACATCTCCTGTCCGCATTGCTTCCATGACCCACAGCATCCAGAGCACAGACACCGGTCAGCCTGGGACACCCTGTTCACAAACCAAAAACCAACAGGCAAACACAGAAAAACCAGCAAGCACAGCTTGGAAAACACACCAGTACCACAACACAAAGCCTTCGTTTCACCTCTCTGCCTTACCCCTGCCGTGCACCACCTTCCAAACAAGAGCTTATGGGCTTTACACCTTGCAGAGAGCTTTCACAGTTCCCATTCAAGGACCTTGAAAAACCAAACCTCTGCAGTTACATGCCCAGAAGGTGCCAAGAACCTGCTTAACACTGACAGGACCAGCTGCTGTTTATTGCTGGCTGGAAAAGTCGACAGAAGAATGTAAGAAACCCTTGATTTCAACGCTTTACCGTAAGCGTTTTCCTGTTAGTACCGTAATTTCAGTGGCAAGAAGAGCGTGTGTCTGGCAGCACTCAGGCTGATCCCCTGCCATTGTTTGACTATGGATGAGGTACCCTGCCTGGCTCCGAAGGACCCGTAGCCACCCCGTAAGTTAAAAACACCTGTAAACTTCCAGTTTATCCTGACATTAAGTTTCATCGAATTCTTTTTTGCAGCTATTTAGTCCCCTTAAGCCACATAAAGAAGAGTGTGTCCCTCAACAGCCATTTAGCCACGCTGGCTGAAGCACCGCGGGGATCCCCTCAAGGCCGGGACTCGCCGTAGGAGGCTTGCCGCCACCGCCATGCACAAAACGCTCCGTACTTCAGACCAGCCCGGGGAGACACCGGAGAGCCGACAGCCTCCCCCGGCGGCGCGGGCTGCCCTCACTCCAGCTCCTCCCGCAGCCCCACGCCATGGCCCGCGGCCCCGCACGGCCACCGCCGGCACGCACCGAGCCCTCAGTGCGCCTGCGCCGGGAGCCTGAGGCAGCGCCCTTCCCGCCACCCTGCGCGGCCCCTCGCTGCAGGACGGACGGGGTCTGCCCCGAGCGGCAGGGCTCGGACGGGACAAGCCCCGGGCTGGACAGAAGGGCATCGGATCAGCGATAACGTAAAGCAATCGTTTTCCAAGCAGATCGAACCAAAGGGAGCTCAGGCTGGGGCCAGCTTAGGCAGCGTGACAGGCACCACAAACAAGCACGGTGACCTGCTGAAGTTGAGAACAGCAGCACTGAGGGACACTGCTGAAGGTAACCGCAGCTACTAGCCAAGCACAAACCGTCAGTAGAGCCAGCACAGCACGATTCAGCATGCCCCACATCTACAGCTCTATGGGCCAACCCATGGACCAATAAACAGCTCCTGGTGCAGGCCTGGCCCTCCTTAGGACCTCAGCACAGCAGCAGCCAAAGCAAGCCATGCGGAAACACATGTTTCTTACTGGTGTATGCACACTCGGAAACTCACAACCTCCAAGAGAAGCACAGGCTCCACAGTGCAATTCCTCAAGGGAGGCATTTCTGTCGAGGCTGACACATTCCACCTCCCAGCCCAGTGCTACAATTGAAAATGCCTTCTGGTGTACCAGGTCGGTAATGCTTCATCCTCTGGGGACCCAACCTCCTTCCACCCAGGATGAAAGAATACCACACAGATTAAATCCACAAGCAGTCACGGAGATGTCGACCCACCAGGTTTTATGCTGTTTTTATGTTATGTTTAAATGCTAAGATTTTTCTCCGTTTTAAAATCTGTCAGTGAAACAGCAAGCTTTGCTATTAAGTAGGGGTAAAGAATGCATCAACCAGTAATGTTTAGGACAAAAGGTGCCAGAGCAAAACCCCACATGAATACATACATAAGAAATTATTTATATGATTAAGACATGCAGTAATTATTTAACAGAAGTAGTTGGAACATTTTTACACCAACAGCTGGAGGCATTTATACAACAGCTTACACAAGTATTTAATAACAAAATGCAGACTTCCAGGCACAGCCTGGTGGTTGGCAAATATAATTTACTGCTGCTGTGCTTGGTACATAGCTAACTTCAACATCACCTGGGATGGAAATGATGTTGAGCACAGATTTGAAACCAGATTTGGGCATAGCACATGTGAATATTTCCTCTTTTTGTGACCCTAAAGACCAGGCTGGTTTAAAAGCCAACAAAAAATGACACCACAGCACTCACACACTAAACACTGATGCTCTCTGCCTCAATACCCAAATCCTTTAGTTCCTCCAAGAAAAAACAAAGTTCAAAAACTGGGAACTGCCACAGAAGTCAACGTTTGCCTTGTGGAGAGCTCTCCCTACACTGTGAATGTCATTCTTAACACACAGGTCAGCTGAATTTTGCAGAATTTATCTCTGGTCTAACCAAAATCACCCTGACTTCTGACGGACTCATTAGCTTTCACACCCAATCTTCTCTAAAATGAACAGACAAGACACCAATCCAGTGTTTATCCTAGTCTACTTTATTTACAATATATACAGTTCCTACAGAAAATGATTTCTCACAAAGGATATTCACCAGCAAAACCTTGGCATAGCTTGTATTTAGGCCCTGACACCTGCAGCCAGCAGAGAGCCCACAGGGCAGAGGGGTTCCGAGCTCCAGTGGGATGGCAGATTGGATGTGGGTTGGATGCTAGCGTGCCAGCTCTGGAGGGGCAGTAGCTGAGGTAGATCCAGTACACAGGAGGCACTGAACGCTCGGCCCATCCTGCGGCACAACATTGGCCAGATCCCTCCAACGCATCCTGGGCCAGTACAGGTTTGTCCTGGTGTTGCTCAGTAGGCCTTCTTGTACACAGGTGTTTGGTTGGCTGTCACTCCCTAATCAGCAGCTATGTCACTGGTGTGACTTGCTTAGATCTCACAGAATGCTTTGGACTCCTTAAGGATAAAAAGGCACTATGTAAATCTACAGGACCAATGCTTGCTGTTTTCATAGGGAGAATTCAGATGGGCCATTAACATCATGTTGTTCTGACAATCTGTACCATGAAATTACATCCTTATTGCTTAACACCTATATTATCATTAACTTAATTTAATATAATGCATTCACTCATTATTATTCAGATACTTCCAAAATATGAATAAAAAATTTGAAAGAACAGTAATTTTGAGGACTGTATTCTTGTAATTTTTTTCAGAATTAACTAAATATACCGCCACCTGAGAAACCTCCCGTCTTCCTCTTCATAGCTATTTCCACTTTTGAACAAGTTATTTGTGCTCAAAAAAAAAAAAAAAAACTTTATTTTTTCATTAAAAACCTTCAGTTATTGAGAACTGCATCTGGAATTGCTGAATGTATCATCTCTTCAAAACTAGTGATGGAATAGCACAAACACTGAAGCACGTTAAAACTTGTCTAAAAATCAAAAGGCACCAAAAATTTACTTAGTGGTATTCTCTTCTGAAATAGGAAGTACTGTGATTCCTTAAGGTATTCCTAAAAGCTTCCAACATCCTATACATGAATGTGAAAAATTCGTGACATTCGGCTACAAGCTCAATTTTAGATCAGTTACTGTAATGTTAAAGTCACAAAACATAATTAGGGCTTACTACTGCTGAGCAGAGTCTCTGATTTTACTGAAATGTTTTGAACACAAATCCTGACATTTGCTGAAAGCCTGCAGAGACAATCCAAGGAGTTGTAATTCTCACCTCATCAATGCAAATACAAATTAAAGGAAAACTTTATCCACTTAACGCAAGTGATTTAATTTCAGCATTTCCCTCTACCTGGAAGCTCTGCACTTAGGTAACAAAAAAGGAAAGCCTTAACTAGAAATCAGAAACAGTTAAAAGCACTGAAAGATATAAATTAAACAAAGCAAACAAACAAAAAAAAAAAGCAAACAAAAAAAAAACATGCCTAAACCTTGAGCAGTTAATGTTAAAGCTAGAAGAATGAATTAGATCTTAAAATTAAATACAAAAATCCTTGCTGGTGTTTTCAGTAATTATCAGAATCCATCTCAGAAAATGGTGTAAAGTCCATCATATGTACTCAGCCCCTACTAAATGTTTACTGACAGGCCTGAGAAAGGGAAGCTTCTAAGCATTTTCTGTTTTGGTTATGAATACAGGGAACACATTACAGTGGGAATCTATTACTCTTATTAAGAGAGCTTACCTTTAGAGACTCCAGATTTCACTTTACAGCATTTATAGTATTAGACTTGAGAATCTGGACCACAAAATTTTGTACAGGCAGGCAGAGTCAAGTCTACCACAAAAACTCTACTACAAGCTTTACAAACAAACTAGTAATTTCTTCAATTTGTCTTACTTGCACATGGCTCCTCCCTGGAAAACCTTTTGTTGATTAAGATCAAATTTGACTAGTTAGGAGCTACAAAACAAAAGCAAATAAAAAAACCCCTCCAAACCCAAAACAATGAAACAAAATCCCACAAATCTTCCCCAAAACAAACCAGGGTTACACAACTGTTAACACTTAAGAAATCAAAACAAAACACCACACCTTTAGCAAAACCTCACATATGAAAACAGCTCCCAGAACTCTATTTCCAAGGAGAGGAAAAATCTTCTTCAACGTCCATGTCATCACTCACCGAAAAAAATTTTATAGAAAATTTTATTCAACATACAACATTTTCCAGCAAAAAAAGGCAATATACAGGAAGAGTTGTTGTACACTGCGGCTACAGAAACAAAATAAAATACTGGAAAAGAATGTAAAATTAAGTGTGAATTGCTGATTCTATCTTTACTGCACTCAAAACTAGACACGCGGCTGGCATTAGCTCTAAAAGAAAAGGAAGCAGTCTGGGGACTGAAATAAAACTACACACAATGAATATCAACATCAGTGAAATTCACTTGCAGACTCACCCAATAAAATTAACCTCCAAGTGTTAAATTGTACATGTTCAGTCATTAAATATACAATTTCATATTTTCTTTTTTTCTTTTTTTTTTTTCCTCTTTTTTTTTCTTTATTCCTCCTTTTTATACAAAGTCAACAGCTTACTAAACACTAGTGAGCATGCCCTCTGTGCTAAAAGGCCAGTTCCTGCGTTTTCCCCATCTCTTCCCATGGTAACTAAATTAATGGTATTTATAATCTTTTCACTTGCTTATGCCAACTTTTGAGTGTCATTCTATTTGCCAGGAGATGGCATAACAAATTGCAACAGTGTTTATCAATGGTTGAAAATTTAATAAAAAGACCCAAATATCTTTCTTTTTAGGACTCAGGGCATCCACTTGGCAAAATGGGACGCAAAGTAGTGACTAAATTAAACGAAAACTAGTTTATTAAAAAAGATTCTATGCAGCTGGAGGAGACAAAAATCCCAAATAAGTGCCAACAATGTACACAATGAAGTAGAGATTGCTATTTATTGATGATGTGAGTTTTTTGCATTTACAAATGCACAAAAATGTCATTTAAAGTATAACTGAAGGAAATAAATCTGATGTGAGTCTAAACATAAGACTTACTGGCTGCAGTGATGGTGAACACCATACTGGGATAGGCAGCCAGCCAGCTTATGCCATCTATAAACGTACTACAGACAAATATTTTTGCCAATGTCAACTGTTCTACTAAACTCTTCCCTCATTATGCTGACAATTGCCTTGCATTATGTTTACCATAAAATAACTCTCATTGGCATCCAAGCTTTATAAAAACACCTTCATTTTGCTCAAAAAGGGCAGTCAATAGATACAGAGAAGCCAAACTGAACAGCCTCAACAAAATAAAATTAACATCAGCAGCAAATCCTCTTGCTGAAGACTTCAGATACAGTGCACGTGTACCAAAGTTCTACAGTTGTTAAAAAGGTGCACACACACACTTATTTTTGTCCCTTGCCTTGACAATCTGGTTAAGTAAGTCAGTTATGGATTTTAATAGCTTTTTCAAGGTAAGTGTAGCGACTTCTCTTTGGGGCTTTATTGAAATGATCAAGCCCTAGCCATGGCCTTGGATGAGACATGTTGCCTAGAAAAGAAGAGAGAAAAAAAAAATTGTAAGTTTTAAGACTAAACTGGAAAGTTTCATTTACACAAGCTACTGTTGTGTGCCCTGTTCACAGTTTGCAAGCAATCCCAATGTACAGAAGAGGACTGTAGAACAACCCTATAGTCCACAGCCAACAGGGAGGTATTCCTGACCACTGCTTTTCTTCCAGTAACACATTTGACAGCCATTTCTGGACCAGATAGCTGACTTCTCTTCAATCAGTTACAGGAGCTTAGAGCAGTGAAGTGAGTGCTAAAGAGAACTACTGTAATAACTTATGGCCACAAGCACATCAAAGTATCAGCTTCCACCAAATTGCACAGCCTCCGAAACAGGAAGGCATCCAGCATCCAAATATGTAACATATAGTCTTTGCCATACTAGAAGTTCTCTCTGTTATATTAATTCTCATCACCTGGTTTAAGTGGGAATATTTGTTAAATTCATGCAAAATGCAAATAATCCATTAATAAGTCATGTAACTGACTTCTTTATCTTCTGAGGAAAAAAAAAAATTAGTCATATTTAGGCTGTACAGATTTTTTTTCTCGTCCAATCCAATAGGGTTTTATCTACAACCACTTTTCATGAAAATCCACAGTCTACATACTTCTTGCAAATGAGAAAAATTCTCTTTCAAGATGTCCTCAATGCAGAGCATCAAATGTGCTTTGAAGTGAAATGATAAAGGCAGAAACTAAATAGCCCCCAGCAAGAAAAACACACTTCTACATCCAAAGCCATCAACTGCAACCACTAAAGCATAAAACACTTGACCTTTCTGGCTGTCTGCATCTGCATTTTTGGATATGTTTTTTTCAGTCAAAAGTATTTGTCATTTTGTTTGACATAACAGTCAATGCCAAATATAAACCAGAACTGCCAATCTTGCTGAGATCACCTGAATGCCTTTTAAAGAAAGAAAGTCCTACACTTAGTGCCAGCACAATTGTTGCCAGAGTGCATCTTTGTAAAAGCAGATGGAAACTACTGACATCAGTTACACCAATCAAATTAGAGAATGCCAAAGCTTTGGTTTAATCAGTCCCGCATGTGTTCAAATTTGGTATTTGTAGAAACATGTGAGCCCCCTCCTTGAAATACTACTTAGATTAAAAGGCATTAGAGCATCATATCACCCTATACAGTAATTTCAGGGGTGGTGGGATGAATTCTATCAAAGGGGCAGCTTCCTGTGAGCTCTTAAGTTAAAGTTTAATATCTCATTCCCTACAATTCCTACAAACAGTTCAAGCTTTCCCTTTTCCAATATTTTGCCATGTTCTGAATGTCTGACCTAGTTACCTGCTTAGTCTTTCATACTGTTTTAACAATACTGGCTCTACATTGTTCAGAATGTCCAACAGTTTAAGACTATTGCCTTGCCCTATGGAAGATGACTCACAGAATAAAATCAGGACTCTTGCTGCTCTGAGCACACAAGAGAGAGCTTATGTGGCCATGGAGTCCACATGTCTACCCCCGAGTTCATCATCCAGAGACTCCTCACAGCTAGTGCAGAAAGAGGTATCTCCAGTGACACGTGCCTCTGCTCACAGATGACTTGTGGAGACAGATGCAGGCATTCAAAGCTTTGGCAAGTCCTCTTGCATTCACAGTCATAAACCTGGCTGTGTAACATACCACAACCAGAGAATGTTTTGCTAGGTTCCTGCAAAGTACTCAGTAACAGTATAGGTTTCTCTGTGGGTTTTGAAATAAAGGGACAGTTATACTATTTCTTTACAACTGTTACATAAATCCAGAACACAGCTTGAAAAAAAACTGAGTGAAAGTTTGGCCCTAGCATAACCTGCCAATAAAAGAGAGAGCTCAGAAAAACAGAACTGCAGAGCAAGATGTCCTCCCTCTCATTTCTACCAGACAGCGCAGCTCACAAAAGGAACACTCAGCTAAACTAGGGGGGGAAATACCCCAATGAATTCACGGCTTTCAACAGAGCCCTGACTGCTGATTCAATGGTGCCATTCCCAACTGAAACTCTCAAATCCCACTGTGGTGGAATTTTTGAATTATTAACCTTGTTTCTCCCATGTGTAAATCCCTCCAATAATACAGCTTTAAACATCGGCCAAGTAAGCAAGATGGGAGACCATCCACAGACAAATTCAGAAAAAAACTGCATTTGTAGCTTGGTAGATTAGCTCTTAGGAAAATAATCTAAATAGCACCCTATTCACATTCACAATATTATTGCTAGATTTTCCAGATTCATTGAAGATATCAAGAACAAAGAAATATCTTCAGTGAATATGAAAGTTCAAATACCTCTTTGCAGCACATTCAAAATAAGGATCTTATGATAAGGCACCTTAATGCAATAAAATGAGCGTATACTTCAGTAACAATGTGAGAATCAAACATACAAGGGAGCAGATAGGCAGTACAGATAAGGTACAACTGATGTCGTTACTCTCTTCTGTAAAGTACGTTGATATTCACCCATTTAGTCACTCAGATGCAAACTTTCAATTTGGAAGGAAACAGATTTAGTTATTTGTATGACTGCAATATAAGAAATTCTCAGACTAACATATACACATAAGTGTGTGCACAAGTGTATATAAATACTTATTTACTACATATATTTTATATACAAAGAACAAACTATTTCTGCATCCTGAGTTAAGGATAATCACATTATAGCAACTGTCAGAGCAACTTCAGCAGGCCAAAAGAATAGTGAAGTTATCTAACAACTCACCAGGTTGGGGCTCAAAGTCTTTCAAGTTCACTTCATACTGATCTTCATTGAGATATTGGTGTCGGCCCATCATTACAATTGCAAATTTAAACTACGAAAAGGGGAAAAAAAAAAAGCTAGCTGGTAAGATACCACATTAAAACAAAGCCTTCAGGTCTAATTTCATAGTCTAACTTGCAGCTCACTGTAAGTAGCATTCTTCAGGGGTTGATAAAGGCCAATCCTGTTTAAAATGGTTATCAACAACCTGCATAATGGCATAAAATGAATGCTCAGGAAATCATGAACCTGCTTCTGGAGTACTGCGTCCAGGGCCTCCAGGGAAAAAGAGATGGCAACAAAATGCAGCAAGCCCAGCAAGTAGCTGGGGGCTGGAAGTTAAGGGAAATGGATCTGTTTAGCTCAAAGAAAAGGCTAACAGGAGCATCCAGTTTTCCACCAACTGTGGGTTTTCCACAGAAACAGACTTTTCTGAAAGAGCTGTACAGCAAAAAAGACAACAGGCAACCATCACAAGAAGTTGCAAAATGGAAAACCAGTGACTGTGGTAATGCTCTGACATACAGTGTCCAGAGGATGACACAATTCCCATCCCTGGCAGTTTTCAAAGTGCAGCGACATAAGGCCCTGAGCAACCTCAGTCAACTTTAAGCTAGTTCTGCTCCGACCAGGAACCTGAAGTAAGTGGCTTCAAGGGGTCCTGCACCATCTAAACTTTCATAGGTTACTTCAATGTTTTGTCAGATATCTGTTTTGCTGCAAGACAGAAATACTTCTACATGTCCTATCTCTCAGAAAAAAGCATTATTAAGTCAAACAACTGTTCAATCAATCAAAATTTACACTTATCCCAATTCTGTGGTGTTTCAACTTCTTAAAATAAACTCCTTTATGGTCTATAATCAGCAATAAACTCTCGCAACTTGCCATTACCTTTTCAAATTCTTTTTCTTGTATGTCCAGCATTGTCTGAATCCGCTTCATAACCTCTCTGAAGTGTTCACCCTAAAAATGTCAACAAAATTTTCAGTATCAAAAAAATACAGGGATGCTGTTAGCATTTCCTGCTTCAAACATCATTGAAATAA
Source organism: Forpus xanthops (assembly GCA_032466535.1). Taxonomy (NCBI): domain Eukaryota; kingdom Metazoa; phylum Chordata; class Aves; order Psittaciformes; family Psittacidae; genus Forpus; species Forpus xanthops. The sequence goes on along the minus strand of JASSUY010027126.1, from coordinate 10,572 downwards.
ACCACCTTAATCTCTCAGTTATTTACAAAACCATACAAATGTCAACATCATCCTCTAAAATAACATAAAACTTGCTGTAAACTCATCCACTTCGAGTCTTTGCATAATCATGAATCAGTAACTGTCCCATAGATCAACCAAGCACTGCTAGTGACATATGCAGGTCAGGTTAAAGTCAAGAAAGAAAGGTAGAATATTAGCAACAAAGTCAGAATTTGAAAAAAAAAAGAAAAAAGATTACATATCCTTTCTAAGCACATTACTTTTTAAAAACTACACCTGTGATGCCCCCATTCAATCAGTAACCTTTTGTTGTGTGTTTCTGCATGCTGTGTGTGTAAGCTGGCACAAAAAGCGATGGATATCATCAACTTAGAGATCAATAATATATATATAAAAAAATATATACATACACACACACATATATATACACACACGCACTTTTGTAGAAGCACTGCAAATGGTTTCCACCAGAAATCAACATGCAGGTTTTACTCCACATTGATAAAAAAAATTGAAATACAGTAAAATTCTATGAGATACAGAGACGTGGATCTATTTCTCATTCCCAAACTTTTAGGAGAAGAAGGTAATTTTCATACAAAGTAATTAAAGTTTGATTCGAAGCAAACTAACTTCCCCAGAAATACACACACTCTGATATTCAAAGAATCTCTGTGACATTCAGCTGGAGCAGCACCACATAAAAAATTTAAATTAAGCTTTCAAAATGAGCTTTCACACCTGTATTCACTTCTAGCCCTAGATGACAAAGCACATCAAATCACAGCTTAGGAAATGCAAGCTCATCTTCAAAACCATTGAAGGAAGCAAACTCATTTTTCATCATCACTTGTCTCAGTAAAAAACCAAGCAACCAGTGCCTAGCTACTTTTGCCAACAAGTTTGCATCAGTTACTAAAGTGGTACTAGAAACAGGATTCTGTTTTGTTGGCCTGGGGAAGGAAGGTTCCACAGGAGGTCAAGGGTCGTATTGTTTTAATAGCATGTCAAGTCCTAGGCCAATGCAATGCATAGCTTCTAGATATTGTACATGCTCACTGAAACACAGAACAGTCTGCATATGTAAAAGAGAACTGAGATGGTAAATGACTTAAATGTAAAAAGGCATATATGGAGCAGAACCTTTTATACTAGAGCAATATTTTTATATATACTATTTCTTTGACAGTACTTTAAGGAAACATCATCAGTATAATCCTGTGGGGAGAAAAAAGAAGGCATACTGTACCTGGTGTATCCTCAGCAAGAACGGAATTCCAAATGTCCCAAAAACCTCTTTGTGGAAATGTGCCACTGTGATTAGCATCTCATTTTCTTTATCTATATCTACCTGGTCCAGAGGAATTTCCTAGATCCAGACATAAAGTTGTAACTGCAATCAGCTAAAACTTTCCTAAAAAGTAACTTATCAAGTAACTAACAGCATAACTCATGTACTGTTACTGATGTAAACAAGTCTCTCTGAAAGCAATCAAAAGAACCATGCTGTTTGACAGAGTCTTTTTACAGCAGCTGCTCACCCCTGGCAGGGCAGCACTTCAGCTTCCCTTACTCCATAAATACTCTCCTGGTTTTCCCAATTGGCATTTTGGACATACAGTCATTTGTCAGCAGTATCTCAGCCCTCTTTGTCATCTCATTAAGTTCACACTGGAAACTTCTTGTGTTTTTATGAATTTCTGATCTTTGAGGCAAGCTAACAGATTCGAATGATTAAATGTTTGAAAGAAAAAAAGACAAATCACATTGGGAGTGTCATACTTGGCTCAAGAAGCTCAAACAGAAAAAGAAATAGTCTTCTAAAACACTCAACTTTAGAGTATAAAAGCAGGTTCTAAGCACAAACATTTATATCATGAGTCCTCAAACTGGAATTATTGGTAAGGCAGCAAATGGCCTATGTACAACCCCCTTGCTAAGTCTTCATGCAATAATAAACATACATAAAAAAATTAAGAATGAAATCCTTATAGGGAAGCAGATGGAACAAACAAAAGTTTTATAAGTTATTATCTTTAAAAATACATCCATATTATACCATAATCTAGCTTGCTGCAGGTATAATGCTATTTAAAAATCAGAATCCAGCAAAGGAGAATTATCACTTCTGAGTTTCTTCTCTCAAAGTCAAGTTTTCAAGTTTCTGTAAGAAAATAATATTTACCTCTATTCGAAAAGTTCGACTTGTTGCAGGTGACAAACACTCTAACAGCTCATCTTCCTGATGGACACCAATTATTTTGTAACTTACAATTTCTAGCAGCCTTAAAAACAAACAAATAGCAAAAGAATTAAAGCAGAAAAAAAAAACAAACCCAAAATAAAATAAAAACCCCAATCAACGCAACATTTCTTTCTCAAAGGTAGAGGAACAGTGTGGTCAGGATGCAAAAAGATCCTACAACCACATTTGTAAAAACTTTAAATTTAGTAAAAATTAAGCTGTACAGTTAAAGGAAGCTAAATTACTGGCTCATGGCAAAACAAAGACCCGTTGAACGCAACGGGTTTTGAAATTTTGGTTATTTCTAAAACTCTTTTTAAATAACTCCACTTTCAACATTTGAAAAGTGAACAGCATGAAATGCTGGAATTGGAAACAATTATTACATTGCAAGGTAACAAATGCAACTGATGAAATTATGCTATCAAGGATGTAACTTTATGAAACACAAAACAATGATATAAGAATTGTAGTCTTAGTTAATAAGAACTCCTTTAACTATGCAAACCCAGAAGCTTTTTAACACTGTATCAGTCTATTATTTGCTAATAATGTTTTCTACTATATTTGAAATTCTATGCATACTTTTCTGTGTAAAATCCACATGATTACATAAAAGAAATCGCAATCTTCCAGCTTTACCTTAATTTCCCTGAACCTTTTTCAGAGAGTTCTACAACTTTTTTACATTCTTCTAACAGGTCCCGCACACACCCATGTTTATCTGGATATACTGTTATTTCCTATGGAATTTGAAACAGGAAAATTGTTAGTAAGTCTGGAAATGCAAACAGCCGTATTAAAGCACAGAATACAGAAGATTCTTCATCAAAAATTCATCTTCGAAAGATAATAATTAAAGCGAACACCTGTGTTACCTTAATTTTTAGGAACTGCCCTGACTTTTAAACAGTTATTTGTTATTGGGTTTTCGTCGTGGGAAATTTTTTTGTTGTTGGGTCTTTTTTTTATTTATTTACATAAGCTACAACTTTGTTCTAATTTTGTGTTGCTGAGGAACAGTAGTGTGTGAAGCATAATCACAGCCATACCAGCTTTGATGCAGAAACAACAGCAAGTGTAACAACCAGCCTCACTCACCTCTTCCCTAAACTGGCTATTTAGCCATATGCATTTAAAACTTCTTCTGTTTTCAAAATCTGTTATTTTCATTTTGAGCTTAAGGAAGGAAAAAAAAAAAAAACACTTTAGGCATACTTTGTACAGGGTAGAATGATCTTTTTTTTTAAATTCGCACCAATAAAAACAGAAGATTCTTACCTGTTGATAGTAAAGTTTCTTAGGTTGCCTAGGCTTGAAGAACTGCAGAAGATCTCTTAAAGTACCTTCATAATTATGTCTAAGAGGATTACCAGGGCCATCCCTATAACTACAGAAGGAAAAAGAAAAACACTACTATCTCTTTACAGTTCATCAGTAAACCAAGTACATTTTTATTCCTGGCTTCCAGTTTCACATAATTGCGAGCACAGCCTAAGCAACATTCTATTCAGTGCTTTAGTGATTTCTAAACAGGTGAGCATATGGGAACAGAAATACTACTTACTGTGCATGTTAACCCTCTTGGACATTTACAAGCTCACTTTTAATGCTGCAGGGTGGCAGACCTACATTTTTCTGAAACTACTAGTAGAGCAGTACATGCTTTAGCCTGTGAAAGGTTTATTTGTAGACCCATATGACCCAGCAAATTCCAGAGTGACCACAGCACTGCCTACTATAAAGAGCTATTCAAATTATGACAGACTCACTGGTTATAGAGATACCTACAGCTTAATAATGAGCAATCTACATGAATACAAAATATGTTATTTCTGTGTGTGCATTATTCCTGCAGTATATACATTGCTGTTTTCATAAAATCTCATTTGCAAACATTGGGGGAGGAGGGGAAATAATTACTGGAGTAACTTCTGTATTTAAACCTGTAAAATCAGCAAAACACCTGCTTTTATGTGCACTGCTCTGCCGCATTCTAGAAATCTGCATTCATTAAAACAGCACATACATTGATTTAATAACTGATCCCATACAGTAAAGTTTTGCTGCAGTTAATGATTTTATAAATTTAAACAATTAGTCCAGCTTTTTCAGTGACACTTAGATCTCTTCTAAAACGTGCAACTCTTTTGAGGGTCTAGAGCCATTCACCGCAGCCCTTAAAATTGTGCAACTTGCTGCCCATGCCAGAACACTAACACTTCACTGGCGAAGAGCTGGTTAACTACCTGGAAAAGCTATAAAGTAACTGTCACCTACCCATAAAATGCTACAATAAAAAGTTTAAAAGAAGAGTTTAGACACAGAAAATTCATCTTACCCTTGGGACTTGAAAAACTGTAATAGCATTGGATCCGTATTAAGCCTTTGTGCAACTGCCTTTGCAACCTGCAAATAAAAAGTTTTTGGTATGTTCTGAATTACTACAGACAGTTGTGGCATTGCTCTACGATCACAGAGCCATTCATTACACATCAATACATTACACTATTGAAATTACCTTCCAAGAGCAGAATGGCCTATCAAGAAAGAATACTATTGTCAAATAAGTCATTATCAACAAAACTTGGAGATTTCAGAGCATTTTCTTCTTAGAAGCAGTGGCTTCCTTAAGTTTTTCATTACCACAATGCAAAAAGTAGTGTACAAGAACAGATCTACTCTTTTCTAAAGTATGCACAATGCAATGTACTTGTGAACTAGTGCAAAAGTTACTTTCAGAACAAGGAAACAAAGCAGAGAAGCAAACAGGACACGTGCCTGAAAGTAATTCATCCTATTGGATAAAGTAACAACAAAGCCTGGGTCATTTGGGATGGTTTTATCACAGAAAATGACATCCACACGATGATAGAGGTCTCGGAAGTACTCTTTAGCTGTTGGTAGTTCACTGTTATCATTTTCTGGGTCATCCCTACAAGAGCAAACAAACAATAATACCATTACGTATCACATTGTTACATACACAAGCAGTTAGGCTTTTAAAAACATAGAATCATAGAATCATTTTCTATGGTAAGTCAGCCAACAGTTCAGATACACAGAAATGAAGTTCAGAAACCTCTGTAAAGAGCCACCACTTGTACACAGTAGGACTAATACAGTCAGTAGTGACCCACACCCCTGAGTAGTTCTGTGTGGTGCAAAGGCAAATATACTTGCACACTGTGCTCACTTGCTGGGCAATCTGGCAACACCCTGGATGCAGTCAGTTCACAGCAGCATTCTAGCAGTTATCGTCCCTCCCTCCCACCCTGGCACATCACTGCGTGTCTGCACTAACGCTGTTACAGCTTTCCAGGTTCTCCTGTATTAAGGTACTCCTGCGTTAATTGCTTTGCACAAAGGCCAGATGTACAGTAGCACTCCTTGAACCACAGAATCAAGAATTGACACAGACACTGGTTTGGGTCACTACTGACTGGTACCCCTATCTTCTCAGCAGAGAAATAGCACCAGGGTACAAGCTGTGCACTTACCCAGGAGTCAGCAGCCAGCCAAAGGTGCATAACACCAACTGGGTCAACAGGGAATGCGAGTTCCAAGGCATGACATGAGAAATACATTCATCTCACATAATCTGGGGTAAGAGTGCTGAAGATAGACTAGCTGGCTTCCACCCACTGTCAGCCCATGGAGAGAAACAGAGCAACACAGTTGGGTGTGACCATCAGGAGTGAGAGCATAGAAATGCTGATTTATAGCCCTGACAAGCTTATGAAAGATCCCTTTAATGGATACAAGATGCAGGAGTTCTCCTTTTGCCTTGGAGAAAGCCCCAGTTGAAGCACCAGTACACCTATGAGTTGCATATGCTCAGGCAAACTGGGAGCATTTCATCACCGCAGACTAAGGACCTTACTGTGAGCATGAGTAAAAGGAGAAAAAGGGAAAGCAGTTTAGTTTAGTTCTAGGCTGAAAGGAGCTCCAAGCCAAGAGCCTTGTATAGTTGCAATGCTAGTGAGCCCAAGAGCTGAAATGCTGGTAGGCTCTTCATTCAGGGTCTGAACTACAGTGGCTCCCAGTAAAAACCTGCTGAACTCAGACACACTGCTGAACCACACTCCTTGGTAATATTAAGACCTATTTATACGGTTACTAGTTTTCTGAACTGGGACAAAACCTTATTTTGCTTAAATAATGTGGCACGTGATAATTAAAATATTGGTAGAATTTTTTATTTTTGTTTCCCCTTTGAATAAACAAACGAGAACTGCTGAGAACGTACCTACTTGTTGGAAAACTACTTTGCTATTGTTAAGAAAGCTGAGTTAAACAAGTTCTGCTTTCAAAGTGAACCAGGTGATTTAACTGCAACGATAAGCCAGCCCCTTAAAATACATACTTCTGAAACACTATGATGTCACCATCCATGAGTTCATCAAGAGCTTTATCAAGAGATACATCATAGTCTTGAATTCTTTCTGTTAAATTGGGTTTAACTTCCTGCAATAGAAAGCAAAAAACATTGATCCCAGAATAGAAATAAAACACACAAATAAAGGTCACAGTAGTGAAGAAATCATTAAAGTAACTTGTATCTTCTTTCAATTGAAAAAACACACACACACAAAATCAAACGTAATCTTAGTTAAGGTCCAGATATATCTAATTATAACTGATAAAGCTGGCTGCTCATTTTTACTTTTGAAGTCTCCCTCAATTTACTGTAATTTTCAGAAGTATTTTATCATTCAGCATTATCTTGTTAGTACTAAAAACTTTCCAAAATTCAGAGACTCATTTTCTACTGATGCAGCTTCCAGTACTTCTGTATAGTAAATCACTTGTCTTCTTTAATAAAAAAAGACAAGAAATCAAAAACAAAGCCATATTTAAAATGTGTGTACTGTAAAATACCTATATGCATATTATATGTTTATACTTGCAAGTTGACCTCTTGGGATCAAAACACCTATCTAAACAAACTGGAGTCAATCTACAGCCCTGACTGGCACACAGTAGAGTACGTGATAGTTCTGCTTTTTAGGATGGAAGAGTATGTGCTGTGCTGGAACCAGAGAGAGAGGTGTAACTATTAACAAAACTCACAATAAAAACTACCCAACAATTGCTTGTTCTTGCTATAGCAAGGACTTTGCCTTAGCAAGATCTGCATTTTCAGCATTCACTAAATACAGCAGTTATAAAGTTATTTCTGTAGTTGGGCAGAAGAAACATGTTAGCAGACTAAGTACTTTATTGGGGACTTCTGACTTGGGGAAGGAAGGAGAAGATGTAACATTTTCTCATGCCCACTACCTAAGGGGGGCACTGAAAATATGATGGCCACCAACGTTAGCAGTATTATATTAGTTTGTCTAATACTATGACTCAGAAGATATGCACAGATTCAGCACATCAAAGCTGCTCATGCAGTACTTCATGTAGTTTTTTGGTTTTAAAGCCTCACACTTCTGGTTGGTTGATTTGAAATCTGTTCTGAAGTTAACTGTGTGCTGCTATTCTCTTGCAGCATTGCAGATTTCACAGCTACATGTTACAGAGTGCTTATGATTCATAAATTACCACTGTTATGAGCAATCTTTTTTAACCAATAAAGTTTTCTCCCCCTCTAGTTCTACCGTGTGAAAGACAAAAATGCTACCCAAAAAAAAGAAAAAAATCTCAGTCCAAACCTCATAGAGGATAAGATTAGTTTCTTGTGGGAATCCTGCTCTCTCACACATAACTGGAAGCAAGTCACCTATAGGAAAAGAAAAGGAACATGAAATGTTTTGCACTTAAACTACTACTGAGACCTCCAGCAAAAAGGATAAAACCTGTATTTCTACCATGGATAAAGAGTTTAAAAATGCCTGAAAGCCTTCTAGGTTATAGCTTCGCTTATTGACATTCAACCCAAAGACAGACTTCAAGTTTTCCTTCCACTTAATCCGAACAACAACAACAAAAAAATATGTGCAAGGCCATCCAAGATCAAAGAGACGAAACAGCACTGCTTCTTCCCCAGAGAAAAAAATTTAACCTCTTAAGAGCACACTAAAATATAAAAATCAGAAAGCATGTACTACTTAACAAAATGAGACATTCCAAATGACAAATATAAGTATTTTTACACCATGGACATTTGCTAAATTCTTTACATGGACCCATATGAAAACCAAGGCTCACACCAATTCAGTCTGAGCAGCTGCTCTCAGGAAACCATAGTGAAAAGTTGTACAAGAGTTATTTTAAAAGCTATTCCAGGAGGAAATTCCACAACAAAAACCACTTGAAATAGAAAAAAACCTGGAACGTGATATTAACACTAATAAAATTAAACAAATATAAAAAACCTCTTAAAAAATATGCAATCCATTTTCTTTAAAAAGTTTCACTTGTAGCCATGAAATTGAATTTTAGTACTCACGTATTTTACAGGATATAGGTGTGTAGATATGTCCACAATAATTCAAACTCCGGGTCTTCGGATCATACATCTTCAGAAACAACATTACATCATCTACAAATGAAGAAACAAGACTTAAAATTAAGTAAGGCTTATTTGGAGAGTGAAGGTGGAGATACAACCTAGTATTTTTCTTTGAACAGTAAGAAAGGTATGCCTGATGTATTAATTTTATCAGCATCCTTAAGAATATTCTTAAATGCTGATTTTTTAATAAGCCAACTTCATACATATAAATCTTTCCAGTGATTCTGAAAACAATTGCCTGAGATATACCCAACATGAAAGTATTTTGTATTTACTCAAGTGTTAGCATATATGCTTACGATCTTTATCAAACTTTGGTAATGTTGCTCCAGTAGCAGCCATCTCTGGATCTACTGTTTCCAAAAATATTGTCCATGGATTTTCATTGTCACTGAGCTCAATCATCTGTACAGAAGGATATGGAAGAAGAAAAAAAAAAAGTTTCTGGAGAATATAATATATAAGCGGTTATCTGCATTTTCATCAGATGCTTTATGACATTCTATGAGTGGGGGATTTATTTTTTTTAGTTGCAATAATGACAGGAATTCTATATGAAGTTTATTAAAAGAAATCATGACAGAGATAAAAACACCAAGAAAGCTTCAATGAACAACAAAGGACAAGTTTTATTTAACACTGACCTATTTCTTTTGTCATTTAAATAATACACCTACAAAGTTATTTATTATGGCAGAAAAATTGCTTCTAGAGGAGTAACAGGACACTGAAACCAATCAGTTTTCTGTGGTACTTCAATACAATGTTTTAAATTTAAGCAACACATTTCATTAATCCAGAGGTCTTTGCCCAAATAACGGAGGACTCAAAAAGACACTTTTGTTTGAAAATGGACAAAAACTCATGATATTTTTTTTCCCTTCATGGAAGATTAATCACAGACGACATTCCTGCCTCCCATCCAAATCAATCCATTAAATCTCAAGTCATCTCAAATATTAAGCTTTACCAGATACAGGTTAAATTAACTCCCTGAAAATTCTGATGACCCAAATGTACACATTCTTAGAGGACTAAAAATCATGGGTCATTTACAGGAATAATGTCCTCAATCAGTGAATATTTACCGTTTTACTGCCATCTGCTTCATTATCTAACATTGCAGGTCTTTTTGTTCCATTACTTCTTGCTTGCATTGGCCATAATCTGATTTGATCCTGGGGAAATCCCTAAAATAAATGGAAATTGTGACAGGAAACAAACAAACAGACAATGATACCTGCATTAAACCCAAACAGTCCTTCTATTTTAAAAGGTCGTATTATTACTGCTGCCAATACTTCAAGAAATAAAGACCACAAAGCAATCCTAAGGTAATAAAATATATGTAGATATTCAGCTACAGAAAACTTACCATTGTTTGAGATAGATTTTGAACAAATTCTGTAAGTGTGGAGTTTTTTAATACTTTGAAAACAGTGTATTTTACTTTTTCTTCATCATACATGTCATTGCCTTGGTGACCACAGAACTGATCCTCTGCCACTATCTGGAAAATCACATTTAAAGGTTAATATTCATGTTAACTGCACAATGTAGTAGCTTCTTAAGGTGCTTTACTATGCAACATCATGGAATCATAGAATTCTAGAATAGTTAGGGTTGGAAAGGACCTTAAGATCATCTAGTTCCAACACCCCTGCTATGAGTAGAGACACCTCCCACTAAACCATGCCACCCAAGGCTATGTCCAACTCAGCTTTGAACACCGCCAGCAGTGGAGCATTCACAACTTCCCTGGGCAACCCATTCGAGGGCCTCAGCACCCTTACAGTAAAGAATTTCTTCCTCAGATCCAGTCTAAACTTCCCCTGTTTAAGTTTGAATCCGTTACCCCTTG
>JASSUY010027125.1:0-12877 GCA_032466535.1 Forpus xanthops | reverse complement strand
CTCTTTCTTCCCCAGTCCCGGGGAAATGGGAAGGAGAATCAAAAGAATGCAACTCCCACAGGTTGAGATAAGAACACCCAAATATTCTCATAAAAAAAAAAACAAAACCCAAGAAAGTTCTGCCTTATGATTTCAACCATATTCTTATTTTGTCTCATATAATGCTTACTGCAATAAGAAAAAAAAAAAAACAAACCAAACCACCAACATCTAGAGCTGAGTATTTATACAACTGACCCGATGGCAGGTGGGTTAAAGGGGTGGAAATAACCCCTGAAAAGTCCAATTTTATTTAAAAAAATAAAATTCAAAAAGTTCACAAGGGATTTTTGTGTTTAATCTCCTGATGTCAAGGGTGACTTTAAATTGCCCTTTCTACTAAATATTTATTCTATAGGTATTTAGAAGACATGAGCAGCTATGTGCCATCCTAAGGATTTCTTTTTCTCCAAGAGAATGAAATGTAATTATTTGTTTCTACATAACTTTCCTGGGATAATGCTCACTAGAAGTTTAAACACACAAAGAATTAGGTGGAAGTCATATGGACATTAAGGAATTGGAGATGGTTTGTTGGTTTTTGTTTTTTTTTGGGGTTTTTTTTTGTTTTTTTTTTTTTTTTTTTTGTCGGGGTGGGCGTTTTTTAATCCTTTGAAAACTGTGTGGAGCAAAGCAGGTTCTGTGTTTTGGGGAATGAAGTTGGTTGATTGGTTCATTGTTTTTCCCTCACCTTTAAACTTAAAGATCATGACTTGAGAAAAGCCCTTCCAAATCTCACCCAAAACATGAAGGTCCAAATAGGGGAAGGACGGGAGAATATATCTGTGTACAAACCCAGGAAGTATAAAATGTCTTTTTCCCTTACAGTGGGGCACATTCTTATGTGGTTAAGGACAACTAACAGCAGCAAACAACTCCATGAATCTTAAGGGATCATCAGCAAGCAGCTGATGAGGCCTCACAGAGTTGTGGAAATATTTTCATGAAGAAGCCATAAACAGAAGCCTATAGGAGCTGGTAATACTGTACTAAAGAATCTGACCACACTGGGGTGCTGGACTGATGAGAAGTTTTTTGTCTGAGGAGCATTTCTGAGGTGCTTACCTCCTTTGAAGTCTCTTGGCGTCAGGATGAATGCTAGCTGTCCTCGGGCTGCCATCCCTTTGAGGGGAGGGAGATACAGATGAGCCCAAAGGTTCTCTTCTAAACACAAGTCCTTACTGCAAGCTGGCCAAAAGGTCCCTGCAATCAAAGAAATCATTGTGGTTTTGCATGTGGCTCATTTATGTCCTTTAATCAAGGTTTGTCAGCCATCTAACCTGTTCAACCACAAAGGAAAAAATAAATGCATCTGCTGGGTAGCCAATGCAGAACAGAGACTAAGGAAAGAGAAAAACTGTTCATTCCAGTTTGGATACTATCAAGTCCATGGAAAACACAGGCAGCATGATTTTTCAGACTAAGCAGAACCACCTCAATGTACGGTATTTTATGCATGTATGTATGTATAAAAAAGGCTATTTGCCTTTGGAATCATTTTGCGACACTCAAACTCCTGCCTTCTTCAGATCTCAAGAACAAATACCCACATTTTCATTTCTAAGTATACATACTAGTCAATGTATTCTACAGTCTAATGCAGCAGTCATTCTTCTTCAACAATTACTTCTTGCAATTGCCACAGCAGTACACAATCAATCCTCAAATGCATTCTTTTTGCTATAAGCTAGTTATAACAGAGCTTGCAGAGACAATTTGCTAGGAAAAAAGCAAACAAACAAGCAAACAATGAAAATCCTGTCACACTACTGATAAAAGATTCCTCCTGCAGAACATTTAGCGGACTTCTATGTTTGCATGCCAACATGCTAGAGCCACGAGCTCCATGTTTTCCTTAGTGTGAGTCATCTCTAACAGTGTCCATATTCACAGCCTCTCTGGCACATTTCCTGGATGCGCACTATTCAACCACAGAAATGAATCTTTATAGCCTAGCTGTCACAAGCCTAGGCATGTCATATTAAGCACATGATTCCCTAAAGTTTCAAACTAACAGGCAGTTTTGTTTTTTAACTCTCCTACCAAAGTATAGTACAGTAGAAGTGAACAGACACCTATTTCTTGCATTGGCTGCAAAACAAGTTTCCAGCTAGTAAACACAAGAAACTTATCTCACTGAAGAGCTATACACATTTCACATCCTAAAGGAGTGGATAACTGCTTCTTAGGAACACCAAGTAGAGTCCATACCCTTCCTCTTCCCCCTGCCTAGAGCCATTTTCCCTTTTCCCACTGCAACAAACAAGCAGAGTGAGAGAAACAAAACAAAAAAAACAACCTGCCCCTTACAACCATTATCCTTTTAACTGTATTTTTTTGATACCTGGTGGTGCTGATAATAGTCATTCCCCCAACTTCCCTGTCCACTTGGCAAATAATTAACTTCATAATTGCCTACTGAGTCATCACCTTGCAAGGGGTGAGGGAGGGAAAAGACACACAGGCAGTCCATTTAAAGAGGCCCACAGAGATTAATGCACTATTAACATAGTTCTATGACAATCTCATTATATTGTCTATTAACCTCTTACGAAGAGTCACTAAGAAAGCCAGAAACACAAAAATGTAACCATAAGCAAAGATCCATACGGTACTGAATTTTACTGAGCTACATCAAATTGTTATTAATGTACAAAGTCACAAAATGGGAAATTGGAAGCAAAAATAAATCAGCATTAGTTTACAGCCCAGGTAAACTGCATTTAGTGCACTAGTTCTGCACAAAAGCAGAGCTAATAAATGAACCTTGCATTCAATGAACCCTGAGATTAGTAATCTTTTAACTAATTTTTTCCCAACAAAATGTCACCCTACTTGCACCTACGTATCTTAAACCTACTTCACTGGAGTAGTTCATGTCAATAACACTCAGGAGTTTTATTATTTACACTCCCCTCTCTAAACCAGAAACAAAATTCCAACAGAAAATACGAGGCACAGGAACCCCCTCACCTTCACTGTCCAAAACCCTGTTTATATCTGTTCCTGTTTACCCATTACATCAAATTCAACTCAAAAGGAAAAGTAGAACTCAAATTTACTTCTTCACATAAATGTGAATGTACTCATCAGTTTCATCCTTTTTCACCACTTATGGATACAATTTCCAAGATCTTTTGCATTCCTGCTCTGCAGCCTGTAAATCTTTACCCCATTTCCCTTCACCTTTTGCATTGATATTGCTATTAAACTCCACAGCTTTCTTTACAAGATATTCACAAGCCAATCCTTCAAAACTTTTACTATTACTGAAGTTGTATCTGCCCAAGAATTACCCAGGATCTTCCACTCAGACTTCAGCCAAGCTCATTGCTTCAGTCCTTGAAAAACATAATTTTTTCTGCAAACCCCTTATTACTTTCCACTTTTTCTCTTTACAACTCTTCTTTACCCTCTAATTACTGCTAAAATCCCCTTCTATTCACATCCATAATTTCCATTCTGTCTTCCTCCCCTATGTTTTTGTTTCCTCCTTACAAACTGCTGCTTCAAGGAACTGTTAAAGAAAATAGAGAGGGAGAAAGCCTCAGTATCTCCAAATGATTATTTTTATCCCAACTGTCATGCAACAGCTAACAAATTAGGTAGCACAATGAAAAAATTAGATGGAAAGAATTCAGTTGAATTCAGTTGAAATAACTGGCCCCTGAATAAGGAACTGCACTATTTTAGAACTAAACACAGTACATAAACCTATCTACCATGGAACTTTCCATTCAAAGTTCAGTATTTTTGTGTTTCCAAATAAGTTTGAGAGTTCAACATCCAACCATTTTTATATGTTTATTAACATACTGTGTAACATATCATAATATTCCCTTATTTGTGTAAAGGATGTGACTTTTCTGCTTTTGTACAACTATCTCCATACAGACCATGTGAAGACCTAGAAGAAATTATTTGACCCAAAGACTCGTGGCCAAAGTATACTGAAGCAAAAGTAAGCTAACTGAGCAATACAAACTACCTGATGTTCACACTAAAGATATCACACAAACATAGTAAGTATGTAAGAGAACAAGGTTATGACAGAGATATGTAAAGAGAGGAGCTTTCAACTGAAACGGCAAATGTTTTGAGAGGTTCATGAGAACATCAGATCTATAGATTGGCAGCCACCTGACAATGTCATTGGTCACATTGTAGCTGAAAAGCCTTGTTTCAGGAAGCCTATTTGGGCAACAAGATGGGGAACCAGCCCAAGAACTACTTCATCTAAACCTGGGCACAAACACCTACACACATGCACTGTTTTCAGTAGGACTGTTAGTTGATCAAGTTTTATAACAGCAATTTGGCAGTGTGGTCCCATAAAGCTTTAGACCAGTCTAAGCCATCAGTGCACAATTCCCCCCATCCTTAACTGACAGTCTAAATAGCCCCTTCAGTAAGGATGAGGAAGTGGCTTGTGGTAAGGCAGCAGCAGAAAAGTCCTTGTGCCTAGATATCACAACAGTACTCCCTTTTCAGGTATGTCACGGCCCACAGCACCAAGTGTATCAGTTAACACACAAGATACAGAAGGACATTTGACATAAACCGTACTATGTACCATTAGAAAGCAATGCTATGTCATCCTGATCTGAATGGCTGAACTAAATACAAGGATTCACATTGCAGCTAACCTAGAAGCAAGCTGTTGCCAAAACCCATGGTCCTTCTCTCTTCCTAATCTCCCAATCCCACCATTTTTTCTATTTACTTTTTCTTTTCTTTTTTTTTTTTTGTACCAGACCTAGCAATTCTGAAGCCACAGGTCTGAGCTGGCTAATGTGAAAGGGTTTGGGGTATGTTCTTTCCAAGAACCAGGTTATTTCTGGGAAGGGGCAGGAGAAGGCATTGGGGAAAACTTGTTTCCCAGGTGAACCAAATCATTCTGCAGTCAACAGATCAAATGCAAGTAAAATGGCAATAACATGAAAGCAGGATGAGGATTCTGTTGTTGCCTATTTCAGCAGCAGCTACCTGATAGACCTGTCTAAAGGCAGGCATCAAGATGTGAAATTATGCACAGAGGATTTCATACCATTCCAAAGGCAGCAATCAGACCAGTACAGAGACAGCTTTTAAGGCCACCACAAGCACAACACAGACCTGTTATTTTCAAGAAATTATATTTTACATTGAGCTTTCTGAATTTTGACTTAAAGCAAGATCAGAGTAACATGACACAGTTAAGTACTTTAATACTGGGTAATACAAAATACAGTTATTACAAACTCAGTTTTGAGATACACCAGTGATGCTTCCCAACTTTGATACACTTGTACAGTAAAATTATTTAGCCATAAAAGACTAACAGTGCAGAACTGATTATACTGATGAACAGAAAAAAACCTTGAAATTGCCACTGCTTACTAGGTAGACTTTTCCCACAGGTTTAGAAGAATAGGACTATATGATGCAGACTCCAGAAAGTAGTAATAATCACTTGGACTGCTAAAGGTAAGTAATGAAATAAAAAGGTTCTAAAAATTACAGTTCAGTACGATGTAAAAGACACTGCAAACAAGGGACTATCCTCATTAACAGCACCACAAATGACCTTGGGCAAGTGTCCTGATTTCAGCTGGGATAGAGTTAATTTCCTTCCTAGTAGCTGGTACAGTGCTGGTGGTTTTGGATTTAGTCTGAGAATACTGCTGATAACACACTGATGTTTTTGCTGTTGCTAAGCAGCACTTACCCAATCAAGGGCTTTTTCAGTCTCATGCTCTGCCAGTGAGGAGAAGCACAAGAAGCCAGGAGGGAGAAGAGGCAGGACACCTGACCCAAAGTAGCCAAAGGGGCACTCCATACCACAGCACATGATGCCCAGTATATAAACTGGGGGGAGTTGGCCAGGAAGCACCAATTGCTGCTCTGGTCAGGCTGGGTATCAGTCAGCGGGTGGTGAGATGTGATATGGTGTATCACTGCTGTTTGTTAGGTTTGAGGTTGTTTTTTTTGTCTCTCTCTCCTTGTTATTACCCTTTTCATTATTATTATTAGCATTTTGTATGTTATTCTAATTATTAAACTAGTCTTATCTCAACCCATGGGTTTGACTTTTTCTCCAAGTCTCCTCCCCATCCCACTTGGGGAGGGGGGAAAAGTGAACAAACAGCTACATGGTACTTAGTTGCCAGCTGGCGTTAAACCATGATAGAAAAGTCAAAAGCAGAAAAAACTATGGGCAACAAGGTTTCAGAGTTGCAAAATAGCCATTTATGAAATATGAAAGGACCAAACTATTTTAAATATGAAGTCAAGGCCTCACAGCAAAACCACCTGGGCTACAGACAGAGTTCATGGATTCTTCCACACCCTTCTGCCTTTGTCTTATTCATGGTCTTTAGTGCCTGTATCAGTGGAAGCGTTCAACTTGTTCATTAAATCAGTAGACCAAGTATATCCTAAAGCCTACCAGAATCATTACAGAAATTCTTTTGCTACCTCTTTCTGGCTGTCCAGCCAGAAGTCAGTTTCACATTGACTATGGACAAATGAAGGCAACACCTGTTCAACTCTGCTGGAGGATATAGTGCTGCCTGATGAGAACAGACGTTACCAGGGCTTCAGAAGAAAAGTAAGCAGACTCCAACACTGACTGCTTCACAGGAAGCTGTGCCCCATTTTGTTCCCAATACCATCATAGTAAGGGAGAATTTGCAGTCCAAGTCCCCATCTTGATTAAGATGCAGGACATCCTACAAGGTAAGTCACTTCCATCTGGCTTTGAGGTCAAGAGAACAGAGAAGGTGCTTCATTATCTCAGCCCCTTAAAAAAGGCAATCATGACAACAACTGTAGTAGGCAAAAAGAGGTAGTTACAGTTATTTTCCAGTTACGTGTATGCAACCCCCATTCAAAATTCAGGGGCTGTAGTTTGTAAAATCAAGTCTGTAAGGGCATTAGCTGCTGATTTGGAGCTGGGCACACAACATAAATGATCTGATATCAAGAAACTGCTAGCACGCTTCACTTTTCCCTGTGCTGAGAAACCACACTGCTGCAGTTAATGTTAAGCAGGAAAATCTCTGCCCTACTCTCCCACCTTGGCAAGCATGACATAACCTGCCACAGGCTGCTGTAACAAATGATGACAGAATGCACCAAGTCCATTAACTTTTGGCATGTATTTGAGGTCGCACCAGTTCAGAGATGCTCATAAATGTTAAAGAAAACCAGATAAACCCCTAAAGCAAAAGAACATCGACTTAAAACTTATTGAAGTCACATATAAAAATCCACATACAAAGTTATATTACCTAGATTGCTATGGCAAGAACATTCAACATCTCCACGTTAAAGTTCTTGAGTCCTAAAGCACACAAGCTCAGGCTACTTTAAATTCAGCAAGTACTGATTTTAAGAAAAGTAACTGCAAGTGACATAAAATCTACCTCATATAAACTTTTCCAGTATTTAAGCAATGTTTCCTGTAAAAAGGAGTATGTGATTACCAGCTGAAATTCGCTCAGCTTGACCACTCAGCAATTATGTCTTGTCCTATTTTGGCCTAACAGATTAGAAAGCACTAAACTATCAGCACTTACAGATGGAAAAGCTTTCATAGATACACAGGGTCACTACCACACCTTCCCTTAGGTAAACAAAATCAAGCCCAAACTTCAGCATTTCTCTGGAATACAGGCTTTCCAAACCTCAAACTGTTTCTGAAGTTCTTCACTAAATACCTTGAAGTTTTACAGTCACACGATGAACTGGCTGTATTGTTCCAAGAATGGCCTCACTGATGCCATGTACACCTAAGTCTCATTACCCAAAATAAACTACAGATTACTTCCAGGATCACTGCTTTTCAAAACCAGATCTTTATTTCTAGACTTCATTTGCCTGAACTCTTTCTTCTACAGGCTCAGTTAATCAAACTTCATAGAAGTGGCATAGTTTTTTTCATTAGGGTATGTTGTGTCACTCATAAAATGTAACCAAAAGCTATTTTCTGGGGGTTTTGCGATCCATATACCAGCTTGTCTTACAGCAGTATGTATGTTATAACCAAGGCATTAAATAAAATCCCATACAGGTATAAAGACTAAAATGAAAATTATAGTAGCTATTCCTTATAAACTGACTACTACCAGTACTTCTTAAATATGTAGGGGTTAGGGTTTTTATTGGTTTTCTTTTTGTTGTTTGGCTTTTTTTAGGGGGAGGTGGGACAGATCTGCTTTGTTTCTATTGTGGCTTTTGTTTGGTTTTAAGTTTTCAGAGAGGTATCTGAATTTTGAAAACAAAACAGATTCCAAACAGCTTAACCTAAAAAGGACAAGAGTAACAACTTCAGAACCAAACCTAATGAAGCTCTTGAAAACCTGGTAAAGCAGAAAAAATTGCAAAAAGAAGAGCTGACAGGCTCCTAGAGAGAAAAGCTGTTGGAATAGGTAGAATAGCAATATTTTTGAAGAATAACAGTATGGCAAAACTCAGAAGAGACAGTAAAAGACTTCAGACAATTTTATAATTAAAAAAAAAAAAAAAAATCTCAGAAGCATCACAAAGAATCCCAATTCCATTATAAAAGAGGCAGTGGATGCTGTTACCAAAAAAAATTAAAGAAGTAAACAGACCCAGAGAAGTTTCATTAATGAATTTTGTAAGGATCTGAAAAGAGTTCTAATTCATCCATCCATGAAGCATTTAATCAGATCATAGATGGAATAGATAAACCTTTCATTTGGAAGACAGCATGGAGAGCACAGAGATAAACAGAGTACCTACCTATTTTGTTAAGCTTACTTCATTAAGTAACACTGATATAGGTTTTTAACACACCATCACAGATAAGGAAGACCAATTCCTTTAGATAGGCACCCACAGAAACCACATCACCAAATAAGCTTTAAGAGTAACATTCTGGCTACTTACTATCTTCTACAGTACACAAAAAAGTCCTTTGGCCCAAAAGAATGAGAATATGAGAATGTTTAAAAATGTGGCTTTAGAAAAGAGAACTGGCATTTCTGTTTTATATAGTTATTTGGGTTTCTGACAAAAAAATGTTCAGCAAATTGATTTATGTTCAGGATGACAAACTTAACTTCCTAAACTCATACCTACTTCACTACTGCTTATTGGTTTATTTGAATTAGCTCTGACCATAGCAATTGCCCACACATGTCCAAAAAAAGATGTAAATAACTAATTGTAAAATTAGTTAAATAACTAAATGTAAAAAAAACATTCCAAAGGGAATGGAAGGCTTGATTTATGTAAGCAATAACCTGTTTTTTATTAACGACACACTGTGTTAAAGCAGTAATAGATACGGCTAAGTCTCTGGAAATTAAGGAATAAAATCTGAAAAAATTAAGTCAGGATAGACACAAAATTTAAGCGAAAAAAAAAATCATAAGGCTTTTGGGTATAGCACCCTCATTTTTAGCTACTTTTTAGAGTATTTCTTTTTTCAATGTAAATTTCTAGGGTAAAGTAATTGTATTAACCCATTACATAATAATGCTCATTTCAAGTTGTACTTCCATGAGTATCACGCAGTAGACACCAACAGCTTTTGCTATTCTCATGAACATCACCTGAAGACAATGAGAGGCCTCAGGCAAGTACAGCAGTATTACACCAGCATTCTAACATTTCCAGCAGCATGTCCCTTAACACATTGGCATGTATAGTCATGTAGCTTAATTGAAGCAGGTATAAAATAAGAGAGAATGAAGAACAATATGAGGATTTATCAGAGACAGATGATTCAGGTGCTAAAAAAAAAAAAAAAAAAAAAAAAGGATAAAAAAATATCATCAACCGCAAAACATTCTGGCTACCTAAAAGAACTTTAAAGATATAAACGCCTTCTTGGCAATGCCTATTAACCACCTTTGCTGAAAATATAGAATGCCTCTTAAAACCTGACAGTTATTTTAAAGGATACCAGAGCAAGCATTCAGCAAATACATGAACTTGTTCTCAAATGGACGTGAAGTATTAACCATCAGATCTGCAGTACCCCAAATGAGATAGTTTTCTTTTCCAGTACCTTGAAACTTGTTAAAATAAGTACCAAAAAGTCCTCATAAAAGATACTCCTACTTCACAACTGACATGGGAATACATAGAAAAAAGTTACTACATCATAAAAGACACTTCTTCAGCTCACAAAAGGATATGCAGTAAAACTAGGGAATAAAGACTGATCTAGAGCCAGAAAGAAAAAAAAAAAAAGAGCAATTGGAATTGTTATTGGAATTGTTATTTGTCTGCCAAAAATAATGTAAAGAAAATCAACATAAGAGTTCTCTATAAACAGAAACATCTTCCTGGCTAAGATCCACCAGACACATGGACAGCACACATCATGCTGCACAGGCTTTAGGGAATACTCAGTGCAGTGGCTGGCAATATAACCTAAGATCCTGCCATTTTCCCCCTTGCCTTACTTCAAGAAAGTTCATTCTGTGAGGAAATATGAATATCATTCTTGTAATCAGTGCTAAGCTGTCCAACAATGGAAGAAATAATGTCTCCGAATCTCTCAAGATGTGGAAAATTGATGTGTTGAACATTCTCAGCGAAGGATTATCATACAGTCAGAAAGAGTTGAAAGACAGTCAGGTCCATAGAAGCCCTTAGGCCCTTATGGCAGTCCTGGCTTGCAAATACAACAAAGATCTGCAGAAAAAAATCCTAGATTCCTAGCCAAGAATATTAACCAATTAAACATTAATATTGCCCTTTTTAAGTGTGTGTGTATATATATATGTATGAAAAATTACACATTATTACTACCCAATAACAAGACCTAACTCCTTAGAAAGCTAAGAGACCAGCAAGATGTTTCCTTGGCAAAGATTCTGTCACTTCAGCATGACCTAATAACCACCACATATTAATTTTTAACAGCATAAAGAAATGAGGTTTTTGTTTTGAAGACCGAAAGTTCTGTAGTACATCGTGTCTTGCAAAACAACATATACCCACAAAGAACTGAAGCAATAAGTAAACATGAGTAGCTGAACATTCTACTAGCTATAAAAAGAGCTGTACTTTTTTCTCCACAAGTATGAGAGTCCTACACAGCCACTGTTAGTGCAGCAACTTAGAAAATTGACACAGGTTGGAAAATTCACAGGCACGTGACTGAAGGGATGTGAAAGGCACAGGTATTTTCAGAGGGTCCTCCTCACAACAATAATCACAAATATCACTATCACTTCCATCCAGCCAAACCCATTCAGGCTACCAAGTCCTACAGTGACCTCTTTCCTTCAGTTAGGAAAAGCAACAGTTGCCATACTACCTTCACAACTTGTTCACATTGATTCAGTTGAGACTTGCACGCTGGATTCTCTTCTTCAATAATATTATCCTGGAATCATAGAATGGTTCTGGAAATGACCTTAAGATCATCCTGTTCCAACCCCCCTGCCATGGGCAGGATGCCCCACACTAGACCATGTGGCCCAAGGCTCTGTCCAACTCGGCCTTGAACACTCTCAGGGCTGGAGCATTTACCACTTCTTTGCACAACCTGTTGCGGTGCCTCACTACCCTCGCAATGAAGAACTTCTTCCTTATATCTAACCTGAACTTCCCCTGTTTAAGTGTAAACCCTATTCTATGATTCTAAGATTATATTACTATTATATATTTTAAAAACAATTAAGTGGCCTTCCCATTAAACTTCCAACTATTTTTCTTGTATTCTATTTCTCTTATCCTACAAGCTCTTACTGTTTACTCTCTAAAAGGAACAGATATGAAGCAGAGAGACAGTCCAGGAGAGAAATACCACTTCTGCTTTTTTGTCATATTTAACTACCATCCTAGACAGAGAAATTTCAAAGGCAGTAACAAAAGCCATGATGAGAAATTTATCCAACTGACTGTGCCCAATTATGGGCCTCCTGATGTTTCTGAGATCTAGGCTTAAACTTCTTAGGGACTGTAGCGATGGGACAAGGGGTAACAGGCTCAAACTTAAACAGGGGATGTTTAGAATGGATATAAGGAAGAAATTCGTTAGTGTAAAGGTAGTGAGGCACTGGAATGAGTTGCCTAGGGAAGTTGTGAATGCTCCATTGCTGGTGGTGTTCAAAGCCAGGTTGGACAGAGGCTTGGGTGACACGGTTTAGTGTGAGGTGCCCCTGCCCATGGGAGGGTGGTTGGAACTAGACGATCTTAAGGTCCCTTACAACCCTGACTATTCTATGTTCCTATGGTTCTATGATTTTAAGTCCAGTACTGATAACAGTTACCAGGTCTGAAACCATTCACAAAGCCTTCAGAGACAAAATGGTTCAGAGCACAACAAAGAAAGGAAAAACTGTGTGTCTCTTCACTAATGTATCTCCTGGATTCAGAAAAAAAAGTCCTTTTTTAACTTGGAAACTAACTGGCAGCCTCAGAAATCCGGAGACAAAATAGGGACCCTTTCAAAACCTTCATGGTTTTGTTGATTAACAGAATGCTTCTGCAAAAGTAGACTGGAAGTTAAAATACTTTCAGCCTACTTGTAGCTTCAAACCCTATTATGAGAACAATCTCTTATCTAGATTGCCATCCTGCTGTCATAACAGAAAGAGCTATCCAGATGGCAACAGTCTGACCAAAGAAATAAAGTAGTACCGAAAGCTTCCAGATATTTTCAGTACGCTCCAGATGTAATAAATCACTATATCCATCCAATTAAAAACAAACAAAAAAAACCACACTACATATCTACTAGTACACTTAAAACTGAGCCCTGAAATTAAATAATATGGCAGGGGGAGGGAAAGGAAACAGATTCAGAAGGCAGTTAATGGAAACTCCTTCTATTAGCTTCACTTACAGTTGTGCCGTTTGCAAATGTGCA
>JASSUY010027121.1:30982-64477 GCA_032466535.1 Forpus xanthops | reverse complement strand
CGGGCCCATTAGCATGGCCGTGCCCGTGCGCCGGAGACGGGGCGCGGCCGCTCGACAAGGCAGCGCCGCGGTCTACGGGGCGCTGGGCAGCGCCCACCTCACGGCGCCGAGAACACAGACCCTGACTCACCGCCCCGCACGGTCACCCGGCCCCGTCCCCCGTCCCGCCTCCCGACACTCACCTGAGAGACCCAGCGGGCCGTTCGCGCAGCACCAACGGGAAGCGAGGGGAAGATGGCGGCAGGCCTCGCTGCAGGGCGGACCCGGCCCGCTGTCGGAGCCTCGCTCCGGTTCCGTTCCGCGCTGCGGCTGCCACCCACCCTCACCACCGACTGCCGGCGGCGCGGCGCCGCAAGACCCTCCCCGCGCCGCACCCGGGCGGGGTGCCCGTGCCGCTGCCTGACTGGAAGGTGACTGGGGCGGGCGGGGCCGGGCCGGCTGGGCGTTACCGGTGGGCGGGAGGGACAGATGGTGACTGTCGCCGTTCGGAGGTGGGTGGTGTTGGCTTTGTTAGCGGCGGGGCGAGCCCCGAGGCTGAGGTAACTGCTGAGGGGGAGCAGCTGTCCGCGCCGCCTCAGCGGAGTCCTTCCACCCAACTCCGCGGCGGCTCCGGGCCCGTTGAGCCTCCTCCCGCCGTGTTTCCAGGGAACGGCTGTCTAACGGGGACGGCGGCTCTGGGAATAATTTACAAACACTCCCCGCTGCTCCTGGACGCGTGTCCCGGGCTCCTCATTCAGCTCGGGCCCTTCAAAAGGCCCCTTCAACCGCTCGGCTCTCCGCTCTGCCCGCTGGGCCGCAGGTACAAGCCGCTGTTACCACCCGAGCGCCTCCCGGGTATCCAAAGCCACATAACACACACAGAGCAGGTGCGCGTTCCTCCGTTGGATGGGGATTGCCGACAAGCTCTGCCACGACCGAGTCTCCTTCGCTCATGCAGCGGAGGCTTATGGCTCGTTGGCAGCACCTTTAATCAGTGCGTGAGGCGCGGCCGCATTTCGGGCCAGCCGAGGAGCTTTATGGTGGCTTTGCTGCCTTTTGCTTCTTGAAAAAGAACACATACTTTACAGAAATCATATGTATGCGTATGGTATATATGTTATGAAGATGTGTTTATACATATAAGTTGTCATTTGGTTGGATTTTATACATTTTTGTAACTCAAAATTATGGCATTTAAGAATTATCATGGTGAACTGCTAATAAGCTTTCTCAGTGTTTAAATATAGCTGTGAGATGAGATACTGAAAATCGCATTAGAACTCTAGTACAACGCTTGGGCAAACCCCATGCTGCAGCACACTGTCAGGCCCTGACAACATGAAGATGTGACAAATCGCTGACAAAAGACGTAGCAAAGACTGATTTTTATATTTCATTTTTTATTATGATACAGAGATACATCCTCGCTGAAGGCAGTCCAGTGGGGAGTGCGGCCTGGCTGCACAGCAGTGACTCTGCCAGGGACAAGCAAGGAATGGGGAACTTGATGGTTCCTTTTGCAACTCTCAAGTCCTAGCATCACATCCCAGGAACCAAGACTCGCCAGTAAACCACCAAATCCTGATGTTCACTTATAAATCTACCACTTGTTGCTCGGTTGCCTTTGGAGGCAACTAACTAATAGAAAATGTAGTTATAGAAATGATTCTGTTTCCCAGTATATTAGGGTACAACAGAGATGATAAATCAGGAGTGCAGAAATTCAAGATGACTTTGAGCAGTATGTATAACTTTGCTGAATGTACCCCTGTAAAACAAGTCAATTGTAAATTAGGTTTAATCTACAGAACACTAGGTAGACACAAATATGCTTTTAAAATTAA
Source organism: Forpus xanthops (assembly GCA_032466535.1). Classification (NCBI taxonomy): domain Eukaryota; kingdom Metazoa; phylum Chordata; class Aves; order Psittaciformes; family Psittacidae; genus Forpus; species Forpus xanthops. Next base: position 62,654 of record JASSUY010027121.1, on the reverse strand, counting down.
TCTCGATTTCACAGTGGTGTTATGGTGGTTTACCTATCCTGTACGATAGCTTTGTTTTCAGTGAGGGTTCTGAGATGAAAACTGTTTCCTGTTCAGAATTTCAGGCCTTTCACAAGGAAGTAGCAAATTCCTGTAGGCTGGAAGAGATTTCAGAAATCAAGTATCCAGCCTCAAGAAGAGGAATGGAAGTATAGGTAGCATTACTTGATGCACAATACTATTAAATATTTAGTGAGGGTACATCGTAGCATCCTGTTGGAGAAGGGCAGATGTAAGACCCTGTTCTTTGTGCATTCCTAACTTTACTCAGGGACTGAAATATGTCCTTGGGATGATCTCGGCTTGCTTTGAACTCCCTAGTCATTGTTGCAAAGCAGGTAACTCCCATGAATAGCAAAGCTGATGGGTGTGGGTTTTAGAGAGCTTGAAAATCAGGATTAGGAGAGGAGTTCTGCATTGCCTAGTGAGAAGACAGAGCACTGCAGTCTGCAGATTGTCCTTGGCATGCTTCAGGAAAGAAAATAGTAATTGTGTGACCTTTTTACAGCTGTTGCAGGTGGCTGCAGACAATGTCAGCAGGGCTGGGTATGTTCTTAGAACTGGTCCCCAGTGCTAACTTGGCCTAAGATCTGCCAGTGGAGTCCAGCAAAGCATCTTTGTATTGTCATCATAAAAATGGGCCAATCCTCTGATCTGTAGCCATTGTTAACAGAGCCATTCAACTCTTCACATTTTATATGATGTTCAAATGGTCTTGTGAAAAGGTGAAAAAAAAAAAAGTTTAAAACTTTACTTCTTGAAACAGTTTTCACTCATTTCAAGATAGGATTTTGAGAACTTTGGGGTGACAATTCAGCAAAATTCTTGCATAAACTCTAGCAGAATTTTTTCTGTCAGCATCACGGCTCCAGTTTCAGGTAGCTTAGACAAGAAAAACACCAAGCCAAAGTGTAATCTGGGTTCGGGTAATTTAAATAATTGCAGGCTTGTGGGGCCTTGCCAGGTCTTGCAATGCAGGCATTTGAATCAGTGATGATGTAGAAAGAATAAGACAAAGCTGCCTTGATGGAAAGCTTCGTATTAGCTTTGAGTCTTTCTGCAAAGCTCCATTAAGAGATTAACACTGACATAAAAATGCCCGTAGACACTACTTTGTATGTCTCCATCAAGTTTCGTACCATTAACTGAAAATTGAAACACATTTTATGTGAAAAGAAATTCCTTCAGTGCCTTGCTTAACAAACGTGTCACTGGATAATGGCTTTTTCTTAAGTATTTTAGACATCCAGTTGTTTGTAATGCCGACTTAGAATCTGAAGAAAGTTTTAAATAATGCTTTTCAGTGAAATGCTTAAGTCTCTTAAGGTCTTTGTCCTTTCTTGAAATCCTAGTTGTTACTAGCTTTCCAGATCAGAGGCAGTTCTGTCTGGCATCCAGTAGTGTTATCCTTGAATTCAGAGATTTGATAAATAGCCTGGCATTAAGCATTCCATTTCTCAAAGAGTTTGTACTGAGCTCTTAAATCTCTGTGTTGCGTATCACTTCCCTGCCTCTTACAAAGACAGTAGTTCCAAGTGTGAAGTGGACAAGGTAGCTGATTTTCTTTCTTGCTAGAAGGAAATCAGCTAGTGTAACTTCCCTACTGTATTTAACTCTTTGCTGCAGTTGTCTAAATAGAGGATATTTCTTTTCATCTGTGGAAGCAAGTGAGTCTACAAGTGGGTATGTATTCATACACACATTTTTTCCTAAATAGAATAGTTTTCTTTTAAAAACAAAGTACGTATAAATGCACAAAGATGCTGTGCATGTTAAAAATACTTTTTTTTTCTGCAATCTAGAACTAATTTATGTTTTTTTTTAAATGGTTTTTAATTAATTAGGAAATGTAAAAGCAGATGTAAGGGGCTGTGGCTGTCAAGATAGATCTTTATAGCCTAAATTCTTCAATGTACTTATTCAGTTCATTAAATTACTAACAAGGCAGTAAAGAAATGCTAATTCACTGTTTGAAAAGACAGAAGTAGTTAAAGGTTTTGCCCTTACAATGCCCTGTTTTTATTAATGTATTAGAGACATCCACACCTGATCACTGCAACTGGATTTGAGAATTAAACCCATTTTTTATATCACCTCTGAGTGTGCTTGATCCAAAAGCTTAGGTTCCAAGTGTAATCAAGCTGATTATCGTGCAGTTGGTGATTGAAGATATCCGCTCTCCTCTCTGGATCCCACAGCAGTACAGATGTTGATTCACAAACTCTGTACAAATTCAGGCACATGGCAGTCATAGTCTGTCAAATTAACCATGGCATGCTCTGAAGTTTCTCAAGTGTGGTATTACAGGTGGAAGGATAGAGAAAATGAAGTTGGTTCTAAAGCTTGTCAGTACAAAGGCTGTGTTTAGATGAAAATTTTGAGCTGGGCTCACCAATGAAAAAACAGCTTTATTGGGTGCAACTGGGTGTTTGTGTTCCAACGTAATTCCTTGCTTGTCTCAGCCTGTTTGCAAAGCTGGAACCAACTTAGTTGGCTGAAAAATACCCAGTTTTAGGGGGAAGAGGGAAGGCTATTCATGTTCATCCACATTAGTTTTCAGGTCAGCACTAAAAGCTCTACTATCACAACTCCTGCATTCTTGAAGCTGCCCTTTGAATAGCTCTGAAATTTAGGGATTCTTTATCTGTGCAAGTTAGCCCAACCATTCAGCCTGCCTGTTGACAGTGCAGTGATGTCATGTTCCCTTTCAGCAAGTCCTTGCTCTTGCTATGCAACCCAGGAGGACAACACAAAACCCCCAAAAAGGCATAATTTAGACTGGCAAAAAATGCTAATTTACAAATCTGGAAAAGAGACCATATTTTTGATACTATTTCTGTTTAAGACTGTACCACTAAAAAGTACAAGTTAAGGCTCAAATTCATTTTGAAAACCTTCCCATCTGAAGCAATCACTGTTATCAACCAGTAAGTTTTCTATGGCTTTGGAACAATGGAAGCTAAGGACTTACTCCAGGAGTACTGGAGCTTATCAGTTGACTTACAATTGTGAAACTCTGTTCTGAACTGGGTAACAACATACCTTCCTCAAGAACAAGTTGAAGCACCTAATTCTTCAATGGCTTCCCGCAATAACATCTGAAAGCTAAACTGTTTGTGAAAGAAAGAACAAAATGAGAAATGAATTTGGTACAGATTTCCTACAAGTTCTATGTTACTGAAATATGAAAAGAAAAAATATCTAAATATTAATGTGAACTTTTTATAGTGTCATTTTATATTTAGATGTAAGCAAGAAAACAAAAAATGTACTTTTGGTGCCATGCTTTTATTTAAATGAAAGGAAAAAACTACACTGTACCACATAAGTAGCAATGACAATATTTTACAGCACAGCATTTGAAAAAATATGGAAGCTATGCTCCATAGAAGTGGACAGGTAAGCACACAATACACTGTACATTTTTCAACAGTGCCCCTTAAATCATAATTAAATAAGCTGAATTTGGCTTTAAACAGCCAAATAATATAAACTAACAGTCATACTAACATAAAAAAAAAAAAAAAAGAAAAAAAGTATTTCAGTAGCTATTATGACTGTTAGAATATGAAATTTTGCTCCAAAAACTAAGACGAGAGTTTGGCAATTCAGTCGTAGCAACAATAATAATACCCCTGATGAAAGCACCAGTGTGTTCTGAAAAGGTCAGTGATAAATACTGGCCTTTATGGAAAGCTTTTTTTTTTTTTCTATTTTTTTTTTTTCTTTTTTTCAAACATGATCCCAACCAAAGATCCACTGGAATTAGAAAATTTGCAGGCTTAAAAAGGAAAAGTGTATCTAGCTTTACTTTTCCTGTGGTAAGTAAAACTTTATACTGCGAGCAATGAAATTTTCAACTGCATTATTCACATTCTACTTTTCAACATTGCACAAACCTTTAACCTGTTGACAAATGTAAATTTCATGATACATTCAGGTATATTTAAAATTACTCAAAGAATATTCCTGTCATTTAAGCTCACTTGGATTAGATTGAAGCGTGTGCCTTTGTGGTGTTGCAAATCTTCAATTTAAATCAGAGTACAGGTTTTAGAAATAAAAAGCCTCCAATGATAAAACTTCTTTTGAAGTTGTTCACCATATGTGTTTCACTTAATTCCAACCTCTTGGTCTCTTGAACCACTGTATATTGTACACAGTTTCATACTTTTATTCAGGATGTTCCTACTTAGTGTTTGTAGGAACTGTCTAACAGGCAGAATGTGCAAACCCTCTTCCCCCCTTTTTAATATTATTTATATCCTATATACATGATCTGTATACACTTGAAATATAAGAGTTACATATCCTGGTGATATACATGCAAACAGTAGGAATCCGCTAACCACAAATAGTTTTGAGCCACATACATATTAAACATGTATTTTAAAGTGTTTTTCTTTTTTTTACAGTTTTAACAAATATACATAAATATAAGAACATAAATTACAGTAAAACTGACAGCATTTTTGAGAAAATGTTGATAACCAGATGCATTGATGCCTAAGGCCTTATAATAATTTAAAAAAAGTACTGTTCTAACCTGCTTAATGACATCTCATTCCTGTGCATCTTTTGTAGAAGTAAATGAGTACATCATCATAGTGAGGCATAGTTTCTCTCAAAGCAGTTTAATGAGAGAAATACGGACATAGTTTTAGTCTCCCCATGAAACAGAATGGACTACATACTTACAGCACAATACTGTCTTATGTTAATGTAGTTGTCACAACACTGAAACAGAACAGAATCACAAATCATTCAAGTCTTTTCCTGAGAATGAGATTTTTTTTCCCCCAACAAATCCTCTGGTGTACATTGTGTACATTATAGAAACAGCCACAGATTTAAGGGAGGCTTCAAGTTTGTAGTTTCTTTTTGTTTTTTTCTTTTTCTCCCAGAACAGTGCTATGTTAAAAGCAAATTATAAGAGAAACAAACACTGAAACGGAGTAGTGATCTGTAAAATAATCAAATACTGTTTTGAAATTGCAGCCCTTGGTAAATAATACTGAAGTATGCCTAGAGTTTGGTTTTGTAATTGGCCATATTATACATTACTGAAATGTCATTTAGGCTTTTTTCGCCACACGTATTTAAAATTGTCAATGTCACAAGACATCAGCTGTTAGATCTTGTCAAGAAAACAATTTACTAGGACATACTGAAAATTCTTATCAGATGTACTTGTCTGAGCTGGTGGGTCTGAAGGCAGGAAGAACAGACAGTGGCCTGGACAGTAAAATCAATGGGAGTAAGATAAATGACTTCTGAAAGATCTGTGGCTTAGTGAATTCTGTGATCCTTCTGAACATTTTTAGTGTTCTGTCAGACAAACATCAGGGACCTAACTCAAAAACTCCTATTCCTTCCCTGGAGAAGCAATACCTGATCGTGTGCTCGTTCTTCATCTGGAACAATGCAGAATAAAGCACATTTGCTTCAGCTGTTTTAGAGGCCCACCAAAGTTTTTACTTTACATTTTAATGCTATTATGAACACGCACATGGTCAGTCATTACATCTCACATGGCAACTTACTGAAACAGGAATAACTGCATCACCAAACTATACCCTGAGTTGTTAAATAATTTATCTGAAGGAAGCTTCAAGCAGTTCAAAGGGTTTTCCTTTACTGTTTAGACTATAAGCAAATCAGTATTATTTAATTGAAAATGAATTGTAAACACTAAGGGGAATGAATCTTGATTTTGTTACAACATACAATAAGGATATCGCAGAACAGACCCATTCAGCTGTTCTTTGGTGATACACAACTTCTCATTTAGTCTTTACTGTAAGCCTGTATGCAAAGTTCAATGGTATTGAGAATATTAAGAAGTATCCTTTCAGTGAAAGAAAAAATATTTCAAGACAAGCACAAATACAAACATATAAGGCAACAGATGTAAAAAAAATGTAGTTTGAGTCACTAAAGAGGAACATTCAGTGCTTCAGTTTTCTAATCAAAATACAGAGCAAATATACTCTGTATTAGCACATACAAATCTCCACACAAGTCAAACATTTCTGTAATCACCTAAGTGATAATCTTCTGCACTCCTAAACACTGTGTTTACATTCCAGTTGGACATGATAATAGAACTTGGGTATCCAGTTTAAGTTCTAAGAGTCTTGTTGGCGACTAGAAATCTATTTCCTATAGGCAGTAAAGATGAAGTGCAAGTTTATCATAATTGTCTGAAGGAGATTTTTTCCCATCTACTATGCCTTGGTGGGTAGAAGTTTCTTAGGAGTTACTGGTCTCTTGGTTTGCCACAAATGGCTGTGAATGGTAATTGCATCAACACTGGCAGACAAAGTTTTAGCAGGTATGTGGCTAAATTGCTTCCTGTCAGAGTTGTATTTATACAGTCCCTCTATCATTTTCTTTGTGATAGATTTGGGACCTATTCCTGTTAATTTATTGATTTCTTCAGTATCGGGGCAGTATGTATACAGAGATCTGAACTGGCAGCCTGAATCCCGGAACAAGATTAAGAAGTTATTGGCATCGGATTTTTCCATTTCCTTGAAAAGAAAGAAAGAAAAAGATTCACAAAATGAATTTTGCATTGTCATTAGAAAACAACCAGTATCATTGGATTGTCATTTTGAATTTGCTTTCTACCAGAGCTGAAACTTATGTCTAACTCTACCCACTAAAAGATTTTGTTTTCAATTACAAGAATTTACTAAGCCTCCCCTACCTGAATTTTGATAAAGCAGTTATCTTTCTCAAGCAAAATCTTACTTATTTATAACATTTCAGCTATACTTGATTAGTTGTACCTCAAGGACAGACATTCTAACAAACTTTTTACAGACCAAATAAAAATCCTTACGTCTATTTCATCAAGCAGATCTAACAGTTCCAAGCTTGGGAACAGTAAATTTAGATAAATCTAGATGTGCATGAAAGATACTCCAGTGCCAAAGTGAGATTTCAGACCTCCCTAAATCCATTCAGGTTTGGTCAAACCATAAAGTCAGTTGAGATGTACTAAGCAAAAGTTCTTTATTAGATGACATCTTCAGACTCCTAGTTCACCCAACACAACTTCTACATTTGGGACATGTGCACTGAACATGTACAGCTTCTACCAAGTGATGTATTCTGCATCCTAGAGTTAAGTATGACCTTTGAACAGCTGTTCTTTCCTGGGATTTCTGGGGGTTCTTATGCTCTCAGTTACTTGAATTGAGAGAGGCTGTCTTGATTTCTCACTTTTTATTTCCAAAAAGTAGCTGGAAAGACAGAGAAGGCAGCATCTAGACATGAATGCAGAAGAATCATGAAGAGAAGAAAGGCCAAGAAATAATGCTGTGAAATTTATTCCAGAAAAGAAATTAAATCCAGATTCCAAGTACCTGTATTCTTTGATGTATTTAATCTGCCAAATTTGTCACAGTTGGTAAAAAGGCACAGTTTCATTACTCTCAATGCTCATACTCTGTTATTTCTTTTGCAGGGAAACATTGGTCCCTAAGTTCTCACCCTCATAGTATCGGTGTATCTTCAGAAAGGTTTATGCCAGGGTAAGAGAAAAGGTTGGAAGGCACCTTTTTTAGCAAAACTGAATCTGTCCTACTGCTTGGAAACTGCAGAAAAGCCTAGGAGGGATGTATTTCAGTTTTTTCTGTTCATGTGTGAGCTATCCTATTGTTCTAAAGGTCCTAATCTGAGGAGCTGTGTAAAATGGGTATTTTTGATGTTAGGTAAAACAAGTTTGTGAGCAAATTATAAAAATCTACATATTGAAGTTCCCACATTAAGCAAGCAGTAAGGATTAATTAACATGTCAATTAATTCAGCTTCCTATGCTGCATGTAAAATGCTATTGTTTCTACAGTACTAGACAACCTCTCTGTTAACACAGGAAGCAAGTAATAGAAGTTACTTAAGCCTTTCACTAAGAGCTGGCATAACCTGAGAAGACTCCTTTAAATATCTGCATTTATACTTGAGTTCTTTCCTAATGCCTGACTATGGCTTGACTCAGGTGTTTATGCTTTTAGGGGAAAATATCCTTACCTCCAGTATCTTTTTCTTTTGACCTTCATTTACTTTTCCAGCCAGGCAGCAATGTGCCAGCGCATTCTGAATGATATACTTATTGGATTTAGCACTGGGTTCTTTGAAGAGCTTTGGTCCTATGGAGGAAGAATGACAAATAAGATAACTTAATGAACAAGCCAGCAAAGAGTTACTTGAAATGCTGTGAAGCACTTCTGGTATGGATCTTACGCATGCATGAAAAGACAAACATAGGAGTAAAATAGAATTAGACTAGAGACCACAAGTTTCACAAGCAAATAACATGTAATTTTTTCAGCTGTTACTGAATTTGCTTACAAATTTGTCTTTCATTATTAAATCATCATTATTGGCAGTCTTGGTAAATACATTTTATCAGAGGACCTTTTCTGTCAACAATAAAATGTCTTGTATTTTCTAACTAACACTGCAGTCATTCAGGAGGGACCAAATTCTTTCATTTTCTTCACATACACTTGTGATTTTGAGGGTGAGAGGAATAACAATGAAACTGACATGGTGCTTAGAGCTACTGTAGCACATCCACCTTGTATTCCAGTAATGTTTTACCCAAACCCAGGCATGAGATCTGGCCCAACACTGGCCAGATTATTCTGTTTATAAAAAGGTTTGATTCATCTGGTCGAAAGAGAAATCTCCTGTTTTAATTTCTGAAAGATTTGTGGACTTGTATCGAGACCATTTAAAAATACCACCAAAAACATGTAAGCACAAATTCAAAGTCTTAGAAAGGAATATTATACATAAGCAATTACCAATTAAATTGAAGATAAAATCCCAACTTGTCTAGGCTTTGAGGAAAAAAGCCTAAGATCAACACAAAACATCCATATGAAATCTGACTGACAGAGTGAAGATATTAAAACACGTGAAAAAAGCCTTCTGTTCAATTCTTAGGAACTCTATTCCTTCATTTTAAAATAAGCTCTATACAGTAGCTATTGAAAGATGATCTTCAGCGCTATGAGTCTTTATGAGAAAACTCAGCAAGACTATCCAGGCAAAATCTTGCCATCTGTTCTGTAATTTCACACACAAGTGGCACAAACTGACTGAACTTTTATGATTCAAAACTAGGTAAGTACTTTCTGATGTTCAGAATGAACAATTTGCCCTCTCAGACTGCAGTTATTTCAGCAGAAAGGAGATATTTTCAACACTAACACTTGCCAGCAGGCCCATTCATCAAACCCGATCTCCTTAGAAGTGTATTGAAAGCACCACCATTACTTTACTCTTTTACCAAACAATGAGATATTAGGTGGGCAAGAAACAGAGCTTTTGTTTCCTGTTGCAATTTGGTTTTTACCTTTGTAACTCTATTCTAAATTTAGCTTAAATTTCAACTCTTCTTGCCTTGCTAGAGTGCCCAGTTATATATACATAACAACTGGTATGTGAGCCCAGTTGCTGTTTTGAGCCAAACTGAAGTTTATTCTGGTTAGTACAAATACTACTGAGTCAGTACTTTTCTTTTGATTTAAAATTTTAACCTTGTCTCGTTACCATCTTAACATTTCCATGAAAAACCCTCAATCAAGTTTTACAAAACCAAAGATAATTAAAAACTTTTCATGCACAGAACCACTAATAGTCAGGTTCTTTTCTGAATATTGCTGCCCCTGACCTGTGTATTCTGTAGCAGAGGCGACTGAAGAAGTTGTTGATGCATTTTCCCAATCTTTTTCTCCATTACGACTACCACAGCGACTTGGAGATAAGAATCCTTCCACCGACTCTGACCTAAACATTAATTTTAAAGTCTATTAATAAACTCACAATGTTCAGCAGAGATGCTTTCTAATATGAAAGGAAAGCAAACTGCATTAAGGTAGAACATAATTATTTGAAGTGTAGACTATAAACCTAAATGTACAATATTTACAGAAGAAATCAATGGATAACTGAATATAAATATAAAGTGTTTAATATAAAGTGTTTTGAGTGATGCGAGAAGTAGGAATTTATATAAAGTGGATGTTAGTAAATTTTTAGCCTACTTCTGAAAAAAGAAACCTAATAGATACTCTAAGCTGTGGAATATTATTACTAAGTGGGAATCCAGGTTACATTTACATTAGTACTAACAAAACGATATTTCACAAAGCAGTTCTTGATAGAATGAGGAATGTGAAGTAAAAATGTAGTTCATTTATACTTATTACAACAACTGGCAGTTAGAACTGTTGTATTTAAGACAGCAAAACAATTTCCTTTCTAATTTTTGTTTTCAGAAGCAGTAACTTCTGGCGCTGTAATTCTTCAGGCTATGAAGTTATTCTTAAATTGTTACAAGACATCTAAACATTGTTTTGCTTGCAGCTACTCCAAAAGCCTGTCCAATTTGCAGCCTGGAAATGAAAACTTTTCTAAGTGAGAAAGCACTACCAGCACAGGAGACAAAAAAAAAAGGTAGTATTATAATAACATTTATATACATGCTAACTTCCAGTAAAATCAGCAATAGATGAAAATTAAATTTTTATATATCCTGCACTTTTTTTGGGATTAGCACCTGCATGAAGGGAGACCTCAAAGGTATCACTCCAATTCACTCAGTGTGATCATCAAAAGACAATTCTGATGCAACAAAAAGCTGACTGCATGGGTCTGGAAAGATACTGAAAACTCCTTCAACTCTGTTCCTTTCAGCAATTTGTATTGAATTTTATCACACTTTAGAAGTCTCAACTCTGTGAATCAAATACAAAGAGCTGTTCATTAGAAGCACAGTATAGCACTGTACAACTACAACTACATAGATAACAGCTATCTCCTTTAAGTTCTGTGTAGATAAGCTACATCAAGCCTTTTCTAATAGCTAATACAGTTAGAAGAAATCCCCCCATCAGTTAAAACAGATAATTTTTAAGAGCTATTAGGACACTTGGATCATTTTATTAGTTTCTAATGTAATAACCAGTTCTCAAGTCAGTTCTCAAGACATCCAGGAAATTGAAAAGTCAACTGAATCCAGCTGCAGGCATGTCAGAGTTGATAAGTGATGCATACTGGCCATGAAAACATGATGTGATGTTGTACCATGGAGTACTCCTTATGTCATGGTTTAATCTGTATCAAACTCCTTTTCCTAGTTTCCTTTTCTTCCCTATTTCTTTCCTATATATATAAAAAAGTATTCCTCTAAACAGAATTACATAATAACACAGAAATAATAATTTTTATCTGAATCATAATACAGATTTTGGAAATAAAAATTAAAAAATTCTTATTTTAATCTCTTCTTATTTAATTTCCAGGTGCTTTGTAATGCAAACTATATTCGGGTGTTCGGAAAACGCTGAAGTCCTAATGAACATTTAATACTTCCCTGTATGACTGCTAAGGGGAAAAAAATACAAGAAAAGAATGTTAAAATAAAGGAAAGAAGCTAAGTAGCTGCATGTAGCATATAAATTTAATGAAATATCCACAAGTTGAGATTTGAATCCAAGCAGATGAATTAAAGAGGCTGTGTGAGCAGCATTTTGCTTTGACCTCATTTATAGCTGCTCAACTGGTTTACTTAGTAAAATTTGTAAAACAAACGATCATGGCTTGGTTCCCTAATGCCTGACAGTGGAAATTATCAATGTCTCAAATCAGGAAAACATACCTGTTCCTGTAGTACACAATATATACATGACCCCTTTAAAATTCATGCTAGTTTTACATAGCTGATTATCAAATTTTATTAAACAAAACTGTTATTTTAGCTTTACCTTGGTGTTCTCTTGCCTGACTGCACACTCTCATTGTCCCCTGTATTCAGCGATGCCAATGAAAGACTAGATACTGAAAAAACACGATAAAGCTGTGAACCTGGATAAAAACAAAGTTAAGGCATATAAACCTAAGCAAGTAGTAGAGTCTGTTCATTAGACCCAACACCAGCATCAGAAAGTCAGTAAGAGCTTTTATATATGAGACTCTTACACCCATACATGATATACCTGCATGCATATGTGGTGCACTGCATCTAAACACTTGCTGACACCCAGTCATTTGCAGCCACCTGGGATGGTCTCAAACTAAGCATTAACGTGAAGCATGGATGCAGGAATACTGGCACTATGCATATTGAAAATGCAATCGAAGTTAGTAAGTCCTCATGAAAGAGATCTTAAGAGACTTAAAGCTTGGAATGGAGTCTTTGGAAGGTGTTAACTTCAAAGTATACAGGAAGATGAAGGGAAGCAGCTAGAGAAAATACAGCAGAATAACAAGGCTATACAATGCTGTAACAAAAAGGATCACTGAGCAGACTGGTTACTTTTTCTCCAATTGTAAATGGGGCAGTAATTTTTCCAATCAATACTGCAGTAATGTGATATCTTAAAGAATGCCAAATTGTTCCATGCGATTAGGGCTATGGGCAGTAGCTAAGTGAGCAAAATAGAAAAACTAAAATACAAAATTTACTTTTTAATTTTGTCTGCATCGAGTGGAAGTTTAAGTACTGTTACCATAAAATCACCATTTTATTAATTGATCTTTTAACTCCCAACTGTTATTCATTGAGAGCTCTACAGGTATAAGAAGAGACTAACGAAGAACACATGGGTGTGTATGAAACTTTAGTGCTTCCAGTGGGTTTTCATACAGTTAACCTTTTTGTTTGTTGATATATGCATGCATGCATAGCAGGTAAGTGACATTCATCTTTTTCTTTCTATTGGCAGATTTTGTTTTCCAGTTCAGTCACGTGCAGCTTCAGCTTAGCACAAGACACTAATAAACGCACGTGCTTGTTAGTACCAAACCCCAAGCTGGTGTTTTAGCATGAACAGACTCTTTTTCCACATGAACATTTGTTACCTGGTGGACCTTTGATTGGGGTCTTAGGTGATTCAATATGATCTCTGTGAATAGATTTTGGACGTGGCTTTTTTTGTTTGATTGAGAGGGAACGTGGCTTTATGACAGTGTCCATGTCTTCCATTAGCTTTAATTGTTTCCTTCTCATATATTCCTGCTTAATAAATTCTCGCCGTGCTCGCTCATCCTCCTTTTTCTGACGTTCTTCTTCTGTTTTTCGTCTAAAAAAGATCATCAAGTAAATTCAGCAGTAGGAACTTTCCACATTAACAGTTTTAGCTAGCACAGTGAGGACAACACAGGCATTGGATTTTTTCAACTTGAAACTCCTCAGAAAGCAGTAAGAGGAACTTGTTTTTACAATTTTCAGATCATTTAGAGATTTTTGGTGTACTTTTAGAATATTCTACTACATACTAGTAGAATCAAAGCCATGTTTCTTAACTTGCCTGCTGTGAGTGAGCACTTAGCATTTGTGCAGAAAGAGAAACTTCACCCAGGCCAGCAGGACACATGCACTGAGTCTGAGCTACAGACTGATGTCACCTGCTGATTTTGCAGGGCCAGCTGACATGTGTCTTCAGCTGAAATCCTCAGCACACCCGGATTAACTATCTTGGATATTAAAATGCAAGTTTTTGACATGAAGTTAGGCTTTTAACTAAAGCAGACATTTTTAAATTCACTGTTACTGATCAGTTGGATCAGGACATGTAGTTTTACCTTGTCTCTTCCTTCTTATGTTCTAGTTCAGCTTCCAGCTGCTGCTTTCGAAGCAGAGTCTCTCTTTCTCTTCTCAAACGCTTCTCCAACAATGCTGCTCTTTTCATTGCCATATCATTTTCTGCCTTTTGATCATCCTGGCAGCAAGAGTATTTGAAGGAAGAGGACCCAAAAATATCAAGATCTCTGAATTCAGCAACTGATTTTGCCAAGTCATTAGACACTTAATTCTATATACTGAGTTGCAATACCATAATATACTTATGCCGTATTTAAAACAAGTTTATTTTAAAAGATTTCTCTTAAGACTATTAAAAACTTTTCACATAGGAATTTTTCCTTCCTAAGTCAAACATAAAATTCAGCTCCAATAGGGAAAAAAATTATTAAGTGAAATATTTAAGTTTACAGTCAGATCCCACACGGCACAAACTTCTATATTCAGCTTTGGAAGACCATATCTGTATAGAGATGAAGGGAATTTATCACAAAAGCAATAACTATGTAACATATAGAAATAATTTATGCTGACCAACCAGGTGTCATGTTCGAACTGAGGAATGCTTCCAGACAAGCAAGGCATACCTCAGATGTGTGACACAAGATTTTAAGGTATTCCAAGATAGAAAAATCAGTGTCTATCCATTACAGTTAAAGGCATAATACAATGTGCATTATAGTTATAAGCTTGTCTGAATATAACTCTTCAGAAAGATAACAGAAAGTGCTCCCAAGTACCAGCTTCAAAAGGGTGCCTTGGAAGACTAAGCTTCCTTAGCCAGCCAAGAGAGGCAAAAAGGCTCTCCCAGGTGCAACTTGGAGACATTCAACATTTTAAAAAATGTATATATGTTATGTACTTCAAAAACTTTTAAGTTTGGGGGTATTGTGGAAAAGTGACTGTGAGATGTGAGCATATTTATTTAAGGTCACCAAAGCTTATGCTAAAAAGAAACCTTTCTTCATTCATCTTCATTCATTCAGCATTCATTTTCCTCATAAAAAAACTCCAAACACTCTTCTCCAGCTATGAATGGAAAGCGATACTCTGCCATGTTCAGAACTGCAGTGCGGTAGAATCTCACCACTCCTATGATGCCAAATTAATCAAGTGCAAAGATACTCTTGTCCTTTAGAGTTGCAGAACTATCTGCTTTGACGCCAATAGAAAATTATGACTGAAATCTGTATGTTAACTAAAAAGTTTCCTTTCAAAGGAAGCTTAATAGCACACATACACATCCAGTAGTTCTCTTACCTTAAAAAAGAATCCACAACAGACTTTCTGGTCATCCTCAAATTGTTCTCTGTCACTCTCACCTTCGTATTTCTCAACAGATACTTCATTTTTTTCTGGTGGCTTCAAATCTGATAGGGAAACTTCAATTAAGTTAGCTGTTTTGGGAGCTGGTGGTGGTAGAATCGGTTGGCTTAGCTGATCTTCATTTGGGGTGAGGCAGACTGTTTCTGTGATAGGCTGAGATAATACTTCAGAAACATTAGATTCTATAGGCTTAATCTCCTTTTCCTCCGAATTCTTTTCGCACTGTTTCAGCAATTTTGGTCCTTCTTCTTTTGCTACTTCTTCTGTTGGTTTGCTTTCCTTTGAAAGATTTCCCCTTAATTGAGGTTCATTTATTTGTTCACCATCGTCTCCAAAGCAAACAAATGATCTAGTTTGAATGGGAACCTGACTTGGAGAAAATCTCCTCAAACGGGGAAGACTATCCACAGACCGCGGGGCAGTTAAGGTACGGTTGAGAGGTGTTATTTTCAGTTCATTTGGCCTAGGAGTCCTTTGCATTTTAATGTGGAAAGAGGCATTCTTCCTGTTGGAAGACTGCGGAGACTGATGTGTAGAGCGAGGAGACTCCTGTGAGAAAGGCGCAATGGGAGCTGGGGATCCTGTTTGCCTTGATGAGGACTTAAAGTCCCGAATCTGCTTCTGAGGAGAAGGCTGAGGAGGAGAAATAACCCAAGCCTGTTGCTCTCTCATCTGCATCAACATCTCCTGTTGAAGGGACAGACGTTGCATTTCTTGTTGCAAAAAGTGTAGTGAAGAGTTTAGTTTTTCGATAGATTTCGTATATTCTAAGATATCTCCTTCATTCAAGTTTTCTTCTGAGGGACTTACTAAACTCCATTGCTTTTCAACATCCATAGGAGTAGCAGGAGATTTGAACCATTTGCTATGAGAGTTTTCAGGGGTTTCTTTTATTAATTCTGAAGTCTTACTAGTTTGCTCATCTGATTTTTGAGTTTCTTTGTCTTTCAACTGATTACTGTCAGTGAACACCTTCTCATCTTCAGCTCCTGCTGCTTCTTCTCTCAGAGGTGATACTCCATCACCTTTCTTTTTCACAACATTAAGAAATGCTGTTCTTCCCATCTTCTGACGCTGCTTCGTGAATGCAGCTTCAACTTTCTTCTTCTGTGCTTCAATGGCTCGCCTCTTTTCCTCTAGTTTCATCCTAAGATGTACCATTTCAGAAGCCAGTAACTGGGTAGTGTCTCTTCCTTGAGGAACAGACGCCTCCTCGGGAATATGAGTCCAAGCAACTACATGAGGGATGTTGAGCTCGGAACCTTCCGGCGTGGTTTTCTGAGAACTGCTTCCACTGCTTCTACTATCTGTGTGATTCAACTTCCTGAATTTCTGCTCTGCAAAGCTAGTCATCTTAACCCCTGAACCTGAAGAAGCACTGCTGCCTGCCTGTGATTTAGTACTTACTGAGCTGGGGCAGGGACTTAACTGATCTCTGTGATTGCTAGCTCGCATATCGTAATCCTGAAGAAATTTAGATGGTTCTTCCATGTCAGAGTCCATGCTAACAGTATAATCTCTCAAAGAAGAATCCTCATCCATTGTCTCTGGAATATCTTCTGAGGGAACATGTATTCCAGTATCTACTTCTGTAGTGTCAGTCACAGGACTTAGAGCACCTTTCATGTCTGTAATTACATCAGCAGTAGATTGATTTGGCTTAATGTTTGAATTCAAGATGCTCATTTCCTGATTGTGAAGAAAGAACCCATTTGTAATTTGGTCTGACGGGATAACTCTGGGAGATTTTTCAGTGTTATGAATTATCTGCAAAGCCTCTTCAATACTTGGCGTCTCAATACGATTGCCAAAATCATCCAGAACTGCCCTGTTTTGCAGAGCTCCATTTGGAAACCTGTAGCGGCTGCTCTCATTGGCATTTTTTTGATTTGTGTTAGGAGACTGATTGGCCCTTCTGTCTTTAGGAGTGACTGTGTCCTTTTCCTCTTCAATATCTTGATCTTCCTCTTCTCCATTTACTGGTTTGAAGGACAGATTTTTTCTAGTATGTTTTGGCATGCGGTTGGTGTTTAGTGTAAGGCCTTCATTGCTAACAGATCTAGTAATTCCTTTGTTTGGAGTAGACACTGGAATGCTTTTTTCTTTGTCAAAAGAAATGTCAAAGGAAACTCCATGCAGTGATGACCTAATAGAGATTAAAGAAAATAACTGAGCAACTCATGACTATTACTACTACTGCTGAAACATTCATATTTGGGGTTCAAATTAAGACTGTAATATTAAAGGCACTGTTATGTATACTATATTTGCCTATTTTCAAATGCAATAATTATATGTCTAAATATATATAGTTGATAAATATAAATAGAATAAATAAAAATTCACCTCAAAATGGAACACAACATCATTTTCTTCAGAAAGAGACAATACTTCTTATTACTTTGGAATAAATTCTGGACATTTTAGGAACATAGGGATTACCACAGCAGATCAGAAGGAAGGTGTGAAGAGATGCACTTTATACTTACTGAATAACCCATCACTATAATTCTTATAGCTTTAACCTTGGTTTACACCTGACAGATTATTTATGACCAGCATAAAACCCAAAACATTCAGCCTGATTGTTATTACTATTCACAAAATAATACAAACCCTGATCCTGTATTTACTGAGCTCATCAGGGATGTTACTCTTACCACTCTTGGTTGATTGCAATTAGTAAATATGAACATACTTAATGTCAACAATTCAAATACCTAATGCAAACAATTCAAATATATTGTGGCTGCCCCATCCCTCCAGTATTAAAGGTCAGGCTAGAGGGGGCTTTGAGCAACTGGTCTAGTGGAAGGTGTTGCTGCCCATGGCAGGTGGTTCGAAGTAGATGAGATTTAAGGTCTCTTCTAACCCAAACCACTCTATGATCAAAACTATACCTCATCTCAATGTAAAAAATAGATGATTTGTTTATGATGTTTGTTTCCTGTTACTGAGTTCTTAATCCATGATACATTTTCTCTTCCTACTTTTGCAAGTCATAAGAACTCTTATTATGGGGTTCTGAAAATCCAAACTACTATGGAGCATTTATTTCTATTTATGACAAATACATAATATCTTTATAACAAACTTGTACAGCAAGACTACTTACCTTTTTTCTTTGGGCCATGTCCCTACATACCCGTCTACATAAGACATTGATGTGGACCTTCTGATGATTCCTAAGTGAAATTAAAATAGAACCAAGGTAACTGCTATGAAAAATGATTTTAACATCACCTTCTGTTAATTTAACAAATTAGTTTGCTTCACTACTTAGAACACTGCAATGACAAAAAAGTGTTTCGACACTGAGATTACAAGTAGAACAACTGAGTCATTTCATCCTGAATATGTATTATACCCCTCATTCCTCAAAGAATTTATTATTAAAATATACTACAAATACTTGTTGTAAGCCATATTCTACAAAATCAAAACAGAACTGAAATTAAAAAAATCATGCACAACAGGTATGAACACAAACCTCCTATCCAAATATTTGAGAGATTACAGAACTCATTCATTAGCCTCTCATGTGAAGCTTTCCCAGTAATTTCTGCATAAATAACATTTGAATAAACATAAGCAAGATAGCAATTAACTCAGAGGACAACACCTTGTCTCACTGCCTCTTCCACCCATTTTAAATTGTTACCTGGAACAGATGAATGAGGCTGCTGGGGTGTATGCAGTTGGTGAGATGGTGTATAAGTTGGACTTTCCAATCTATAAAGCAAGAGACATTAACTTAGAAGTAATGCATCAAAAGCCACATTACAAAAGGACAACCAGACTTCATGTCCTGGACCAACACAAAACGAGATGTATTTTTTGTGACAGGAAAGAAAGAGAGCTGTAATTCTGTCCTTGAAATATTTATTTATTCACTAAAAAGAGAACACTATAATTACTTTTAACTGGACCTACTGT
Source organism: Forpus xanthops (assembly GCA_032466535.1). NCBI lineage: Eukaryota > Metazoa > Chordata > Aves > Psittaciformes > Psittacidae > Forpus > Forpus xanthops. The sequence continues at coordinate 43,753 of JASSUY010027121.1, read as the reverse complement.
AAATAGATCAAAAACTCAGAAGGGTGCTTCTCCTACACAATCAGCCACAGAGTGCCATTAGTTTTGGTAACACTTAGTCTCCCCATTTATTTCATGTGAATGTCATTATTAGAAGATTCTCATTTTTAGGTTTTATTTTAGCAAAACCCCCAAACATAAACATGATAAAAATGAGCCAGTTCCTGCTGGCCTCAGAACTAAGTATCAGATACAGGTAGTATCATATACTTTTCATGCACCTCCCTTTTCATTTGCTTGGTCTGAAAATCCTACTTAGTGTCTGGACTGCAATATGCAGTAGAAGTGGATAAAGGAGATTTTGTAACAGACGTGATGTCATAAATACAAACAATATATTCATTACTAAACTGCTAATTACAGAGATTTCCTCTGTTTCTACTTACAACAGATAATTTTCTTTTTTTTGCTTCATAGAGAAGGTCTGTAATAGAGTGTGTTAATCCTGAATAGGATTAACATGATTTCATGTTTTGATGAAGGTGCTTCTTCAAGAACAAAGACACATGCATAAAGATGCATGCATTTGTATGTAAAACACTTTTAAAGAAGCCAGACTTCACAAACACACTGGATTAAATCCTTTCATGTTTTCAGTTTTGTTCAATGAGTTGAAGAGAACACTCTTTAACTCCCTTTTCCAATCAGTAATTTTCAAACTATGTTTACTGCTTTTATAGTTATATACAGTGAGCTGTAGGAATGTTTCTAAATATCTGTGGGAAGAATACTCACATCAATTTAAGAAAAATTCTTAACAAAGGTCTGACAATCTGCAAAAGCACCTTTCATAAGTATATGTTGAATTACTCAAAAATAAGTTATCATAAATTCCTCATTTTTGTGTTAATAATACTACACACAAGCTACATGACATATCTTTTAAATGGCATTTGAGATGTCTCTGGAGGTTTCAAAATCACAGATATATCTCTAAGTTATATTTAAAGAAAGGCACGCTTTCAAAATTTCATCCAGCAGCCTCTGAAAATTTACTACCACAAAAAAAAAAAACAAAACTGTATACTTCATTTTCTCTCAAGACATGACTGATTTTGGCACCATTACTGTAGCTCCATAGCAACCTCAGACATCCTAACTACTCGCTGCCACAGCCCCACTCTCTCTTCTGCGCTGGATCTGGATCTCCACCCAATCCTCTGAGTCATTTCGATGAGCTAAGCCAGCAGAGAAACACTCACTTTTTCCAGCAGAGTTAGTTTTTTTCTTTATGCAATGAAATGACAGTGTCAGACACTCCAGAGGGGAGGAACGTGCAATTGGGACAAGGAAGAAGGCCAATCCTGTAAGGAACTGCTGCAGCCTGTGTGTTAGATTCCTATTATCTGAGATAACTTCTTAGGCCCCTTCTTTGTTTACAGCGCAGTTAAGTATCATCAAGCTGGGTGAAGTACATTGGTTTAAGGAAAGATATAGCTCTTTGTGTTAACTCACAGTTTGCTCTCATAATACTCCAATACAAAACCATATCCATCACTTGCAAAGATACAGAAACAGTGCTGTGATGTGCTAGTACAATATGCAAAACACCACCATAAGGGGTTCACCAATGGTTTTTACCGTATCTCAGGAAACATGAGCAATATTACAAAACATGTTGGCAGCAACTTACAGACTTGACAGTTAAATTTGGAATGGTAATGGCACTATGAAACATAAAGGGTTTTGTGTTTATGAATTGAATTCAGACGCTTATTGTAAAACTTCCAATCAGTCCTCTTCAGTTTAGAGGCCAAAAACCATCTGCACAGACAAAATGTACATATTTAGAGGAAAAGTAGATTTATTTGGATGAAGAAAGTATTATGCTACTGGTAGAATTTATAAGAGCAAGGATAAATGCATGGTTAATGGCTTCAGCTGTGGGATTTTTTTATGGTCAAGGCAACAGACAGTCTTCACTTGCATTGTCCAGTATCCATCAACTGACTTTGTTTACATTTAAAGAAAATCTCCACAGTTCTCTACAGCACAAGTATGGCACAAAACTCTTCAGTTTATTTTGGCTTAAAGTGGAACTGACACATGATTTGCTGTCATCATAGAACTTCTAAAAGATAAGCCACACAAGTTTAATTCATGAAGGGCTCTAAAAGGGGGACATCAGGTTGAAAGCCACATACAAACAGTGATTTTTTACTGCAAACCTTTCTTTGTTCTGTATGACAGTCACAGTTACAAGCCCTTTGTTGGACTGTGTGCAGTGGTTCTGCAATTTGCAAACTGCCTTGGGAACCCCTGTTGCAAAAGACAGATTCCAAACTGTTTCTTATTCTTTTGGCCTTCAAGCTCAGTTTATACTTCAAAGGCTTTTTTATTATGTCAACAAAGATTAAAAAGAAGGCCTAATGTGCCATTTCTGCCCCTATCATAGGATTGTTTAGGTTGGAAAAGTCCTTTAAGATGGAGTCCAACCATTAACCTGGCACTACCAAGTCCCCCACTACACTTAAACACCGCATCTACATATCTTTTAAATGGGATGGTGACCCCACCGCTTCCCTGGGCAGCCTGTCCCAATGTTTGACAGCCCTTTTGGTGAAGAAATGTCCCCTAATATCCAATCTAAACCTCTCCTGGAGCAGTTTGAGGCCATTTCCTCTTGTCCTATAGCTTTATACCTGGCAAAGAGACCGACCCCCAACTCATTACAACCTCCTTTCAGACAGCTGTAAAGAGCAATAATGTCTCTTCTGCAAAATGAATCAAAAGTATGATCAGCTAGAGAACACAAGAAAAACAAGATGTTTCTACATTGGTTCCAAATCTGCAACAGTAATACTAATAATAATGTTTCACATATATTTATGAAAAAATAAAAATAATGCAAACCAAACATTTAATAAAGCAGTTAGCTTTCCATTTTTGATGCTTATAACACTTGGGAAGTTCATCATAGCATAAGTGTCTAATTTTTCCTATTTGACCTACATGGTGCTTAAGTAATGTTACCAGACCAAACTAAACTTATCACTCATTGGCTTTCTTGCTGTTATCTGTTTCCTTTCTTCAGTTTTGGAAAATTTGCTGTGAAGTGCAGAAAGATACTTCTTTCAGAGCAGACTTGGTCAGCAGCCTCACAAGAAACTGAGGAGAAGGAGGCCATATGACACCTGCTGAATGGTAAGGGCTGTTTTGGAAAGTGGTAAGACAACAGCATGCTGTCCAAGTACAAATATGAACTGCACAAACATGAACATTTAGCCTGCCACGTGATGGGGCAGTGCAGGAAACAGCTGAACTACAGCATCTTCCACAAAATTCTAGACTGTCTGGTAATTCAACCCCTGAGCACTGCAAAAAGGCAGCAAAACTAAATAAAAAACTGTGGGTTTTATGTGATTTGTGTGGGTTTTGTGTGATTCTGAACAGAAAGGAGAAGATTGTGGAATAGTACTAGCGATTCTCTGACATTACCTGGCTACAAAGTCAGAACCAGATGGGCCATCCACATAATTTCTTCTGTTTGCGTTTAAGCTGTGAGCAGAAGCTGCATCTTTTGAAGGTTCACCTGCCAGGAAGAACAAAACTCAAGTTATTATAGTTCAGTATTCAGTTAAAATACATAGTAGAAAACCCTGTCTGAAATAAACTGAAGTAATGATTTCCAAAGATTTAAGACTTTTCATTGGTTCCATTATTTAGGTTGAAAACCAGACACTTCCTTTCAGCTCTACCTCCTCCTAAGTTCTCATATTGGCACAATTTCAGGGAATAGAGAATGACAAAAATTACTAGAAAAGGAAAGTGAAGACAGATAAAAAAAAAACTAAAGAAGAGTAACAAAATTGAAAACAAGCAATCTTTTCAGAAGCAATAAATATGCTGCTTCTAGAAGAAATTTTTCTGATAATTTTTCTTCCCCAAAACTCTTAGACTGACTTTTTAGCTAGAAAACAGTATTTTGGTCATATCTTAAATTAGTCAGCAATATTTAAAAGATTAAAATCAGATCTCTATGTGCTATAAAGCATATCAATTAAAAAAGGTATAAAAGTCACATAATGAAAATTACTTCCTAGCTCTTGGAGACACAGTCCCAGCCCTACTGTATGAATGTTTAAGTTACCATGACTCTGGACTTACCAGCAGATGTGAAGATTTAACCTAGAGGTGGATTTTTAAATTTGAGAATTTACTAACGGAATACTGTGACTTTGTAACAAGATACAAATGCAATTTTCGATTACTTATCTGTCTATTTTCCCCGGATTTATATTACTTTCTCTTGGTATCTTTTCCTCAGCAATAAATTCTATTCTTGGCTCCTTATTACGTTTGTAACCCCTGCATAAGTATAAATGGATTCCAGACTTGTTTAGGTCAGAAAAATTTGCAAGTGATTATACAACATTTTACATGAGATTTTGGTAACAGACAACAAAACCTAATTATGATTTATGAGATAAGATGAAGATTAACACAAAGAAAGAGTACTTTGTTCCTTCTTTAAGGGGGTTGTACACTGCCAAATATTCACTGTATTTGTGAACACAATGGCGATCTGTTCACATACACATGATGTTAAAATCAACCCTTAATTACCTTGAGGATGCGCAACAACACGAGGCTGTACAAATGATGGCTTCACCACTTCAAACCACCAGAACAATTCTGCCATGAACACCATGTAGTTGCTCTACCAATTAAGCAGTGAGAGAGAAATTCATATTAAAGGACAATCCTGCAGATAAATAGACTAAGCAGCATTCTGCATATGCCTCTGCATTTCATCCAGTTTAGAATCTCTTCTCTATTGACTTCTTAGAAAATGAGCACTGACTATCCAATACACATAACTTGACCATATTTTAACTGTCTTTTTGGACCGAAGTGTTTCATAATAAGCATATGCTCAGGCCTGATGTCTTGCAGGGCAAAGAGTACAGAATGGTTGGAAAAAGATGCTGTCAACCATATTATCCATTTCCATAAAAGAGAGCAGTGAAAAGCCCACTGTTCTTTTGCAAGGCTAGGAATTAAATTTTCAGAGCTTTTTATAATGAAAAACTGTGTCAGCCCTTACTTTCACTAAGAATTTTGAATCTGATTTAGGCTGTTGTGTCAAGAATGTGCTTTTTGCCACATTTGTAAAGATTTACCCAAATTTACAAGTCTTTAATGTAAAACAGCATTTAACAGTACCTGCAGTAGCATTTGTTCAATGCAGGTCAAAGCAGGTTTTAGCTCCAAAGATTTATGCACACTTAAAACTTTGCTGATGTATCTTCCTACTGTATTTTACATTACACAGCTATGAACCACAAGTGTGGGAGACATCAGATTTAAATCTGGGGAAGAAAAGGCTTAAAGGGAGAAACAACTGGTGATATGAACTGCAACAAGAAGAAGAATCAGGACAGAAAAATCAGGCAGAAGCAGAAGTTTCTCCTGCAAGAGTATATAAGGAGTGAAATAAGTCCAGAAGGCTTGTTGACTGGCAGCTAAAGAATTCAGAGGTCAAATACCACAGTCCTAAGGTGCTGCATCCATATGGTTCAGTGCTACTTCCTATCTAGATATCAACTGAATAAGATCAATGAGCATCCAGGCCTGAGCTGGCTCAAGCAGGTGCACAGATCTGACTTGTCAGTTTTACAAAGTCTGAAAACAATACAAGAAAAGAATACAAACCTCTACTTAAGCATTAAATTGAGAAACCATAATTAAACAACTTTGTGAAAACTTTGTTTAAAACTGAATGAAGAGTTTCGAATGGCAGCAATGTCTCTTCTGGGTTTTGTGGCAACACAAGAAATCAGAGCTGACTTAGAAAAAAGTGAACAATTACCTAATTTCATTCTTTTTAAACAAAGATAAGGAAAAATCTACTTACAAATAAAGGATATTAGTTGAGTACATAATATTTGATGGTATGGGACAGAATTCTTAAACCTATTTATGATAAAACCTGTGGCTTGCCCTGGTCTTCTCTACTTGCTCTGACTTCTGCCATTGCTGAACTGCTGTGGGAAACAGTATAGAGTGCCTGGTGGATGTCTGCTCTGAGCAAGGACAGCTGCAATTTTGGTTTTGGTTTTGTTTTTTTTTTCTAGAATAGATTTGGCTCCTACATTTTCTGTATGACTCAAGATGACCTTCAGCATAGACTTTGCTATTATAGATGTTAATAGGGCAACGTTTATACACACAGAACATTCTCATAGCAGAGCATGGGATATTTTCCTAATTTGCAGCCTTTTGTTAGCAATAAGGCCTTCATCTTCAAGAAGGCCTTGCTGCAGATTAAGGATTGCATTTGGGCTCCTTAAATAAATGCATAGAGTCTTTTAAAATTAGTTTAAACTTACAAACAGTTCACTCATTCAATTTCACAGAAAAAAGTGTTGCAAAGAGACACAATGTGTCTCTTTGTTGATACAACACTCAACAGGTTATTTCTTTTCTGAAGGATTTTAGAAGAATGAGGGCTATTAAGTATCAAATATCAAACTACAGAGCTGTGAGAGTGTAGTAAATGTTTTAGCTGACAGTTCTTCAACAAAAATCAGTCAAATTCTGAGAAAGTAAAGCCAGTGGGAGATGGCTTCGAGGTTAACTTCTTTGTCCAACAAAAACTTTTTCTGGTTGATTGAGGCATATATGGCTGCAAAGTCTAAGCCTTCTGCTGTCAATTCACCAGAGAAAAAACTGTGAAGAAAGATGAAGCTTTTGGTGATGCATTAGGAAAAAGCAGAAAACTGCTTTGTATTTGGTGATGGACACGTTAACTTTCCATTCCATAACTACATAAACAGGCAAGATTGCTCACGTTCAGTGTTCAACCCTGTATTTGAGCACACCTGGTGTGTACACACAAAGGATGTACTCAAAATTAAAGACTGTATTGAGACTATGCAAGACTTCCATTTCAGACTTATATTTCAGACTTCTTTTGACAGCTTCCTTATGTTTTCAGGCTCTAAAATGTCAAATTCCATTGCCGTCATAACTTTATTGCCTTAAAAATACATACTCAAATCTTGGAGTGCGAGCAAATGTACGCCAATATTATGAACAAAACGCCATTTTGTTTCAGAAAAACACCACAGGCATAGGGCTAAACCACTTTTTTAAATGAAAAAAAAAAAAATCACAACAGAAATATTTAATAATAGATGAGATAACCTCAAATCTGGATCAATAAATTGGAAAACTGTATTTGCAGTATCTGACACTTATGATTCAGATTTATTTTCTGAATATTTCTAATGCTGATAAGTATTCACTCCAGCAAAGAGTTACTCTTAAACTGAAAGCTGCTCAGACTCTTTAGTACATGCTGAGGGGATCAACCAGATGTTCCCATAGTTATTACATATAAGTTATAAATAGACTAGGAAAAACCCTGTCTCTGCTTATATAGAACAGCGTAACTGAATGAGGAAAAGTTCATAGCAGAATCTTTTCCACTGATTTCATTAGGAAGCAATTTACATAAAGAAAAAAAAACACATTTACTTCCCAGATGAAATATTTTTAATACAATTTTTAAATATTACAATTTCTACAATTTCTCTTAGCATTTCCTGCTCCCCTCAAATTTTTAACTTGATTTTTTTTACTACAAAAAATGAATTATAAAATGTTCTAATTATAGCTTGTCCCCATCTGAAATAATATGGGTTTTAACACTCCAAGTCTTATGTTTATGTTGAAATGCTGCCTTTAATAGTGTGACTGTTCTATGAAGGAGACTCAGACATTCCTCCTGAGATTATGTTCTACAGTGTCTTGAGCTACTGCAGGACAGCTTGTTTTGCCAAAAATCATCAAAGCGCTATTATCTAAATTAAAAACATAATAAAACATACACATATGTACAAAAATACTCAGAAGCACAACAGTGTTTCCATGGTAGTAAAAGAAAACCCTAAGCTCTGAGCAGTTCAGAGAGGCTCAATATCACTTAACAGCAGATGGCAGACTTGCAGCTTTATAGGTGCTTTATTTGCTAACCATCCTGATTTAATTTTTTCAATTAGATATTTGCAGACTGTTCATTGGAAGTATGCAGTCAGCTTTACTACCGCTTACATTTTATGTATTCCATCTTCTGGTGCTGCGCAATAAAAATCCTTCTGTTTAACTGCTTATCAAATTTTGGAAGGTTATCTTTTGGAAAACAAAACAAAACTAACTCCCATATTCTGAGTATAAAATCTAAAGTCATTACTTGTTTCTGTAACAAAGAGGTATCAGCTAGCTTGCTTTTTAAATCTGTATACAAAAGAAATAAGTTATTTTAATACATCTATTTCTCTTCCATAATTTTAAAATAAAGACTAATTTTTAAATCAAATCAGCTAACAGAAATAATACTTCCAATCTGGTCACTTAAAATAATTTTTATCCCTTCTAATATTTATAGGTTCTAGATCTGCATATTTATAGAATAGTAACTACTAGGTCATATATACAAATGATGCAAATAATTTGTAATCAGGCTTGAGACCACTAAAATTAAATGCAAAAGCACCCATAGATGCTTGTAGGATTTTTCTCAAAAGGAGTATAAATATACATTGTAAAATTTCTATCACAACGTGCATTAAAATCTCTGCTCAGTAGTCCAGGAAATTAAGTTACACCAAATGCAAATCCATAGTTTCTATGTTATGGGATTGCCAACATAAATGCATCAAGATTCAAGAAAATTGGAGTGTTTTCAAACTATCTTGATTAGGCCATATTACAGCTCTGTGTATCATCCCTGCACTACCAGTTTCTCATATCTCCTGCCATGGGTTAATAAATGCCACAGCAACTCAAGTTGAAAACTCCCATATATCTTGTTTCAGACCAGAACAAAGAAGTGGGAAAACTGGTTGATTAACATAGGTGAAAGCAAACCATGCTGCTTCCCTTTAAATAATGAGTCATGAACATTTGGTCCCTCTCAGGAGAGACATCTCCTCTTACAGAACTGTTCCCTGGTTGAATTTTCCTCTTCATTCCTGATCCTGAATCCTTCTGAACCAGACAGATGGGAATCAAATCATGACTCCCACCATGCATACCTAACTGCCTCACCAAACACAGCCAGCTGCTCTCCCAGGTCCTTCAGGAATACATATGCACGCTTACAGGGACTTCAACTGCAAATTCAGGCTTGGGTTAGCAGCCTAATTGCAGCGGCTTTTTTTCATTGAGATTGGAGGGAAAGCTGCATAACATGTGGTTACCATTTAGCCCTTAATTCTAGGATTTATTTAAATGATGAATTTGCACACAGTTTTTCACATCTCAGAGAACATGATGCTGATTCTATCTTCTACTTGTGTCATCTGTGAACTCACTATAAACATTACATCAGAAAGTGGAAGTATTCAAAACTGCTCAAGTGCAATAAATATTTTCAGCATAAAACTGTCCTTTAGATATTATATTCCCCCGTGTAATTCAGGGTTTGGGGGGGGGGGGGGGAGGAGGAAAAAGGCAGTTCAGGAACTAGCCTCTCCATCTTTGACCACACATGTTTGTTCTGTCTGCTCTGGTTAGTAACATATAGCAAAAATAAAGCATCTATTCCACGTGCTTAGCTGTGGCTCTGCACAGTTTAGAGTCTGGCTTACATTTAGGTCAGAAGAAAACCCTTCACAGACAAGAAACAGCAATCACCTCTCAGACTTCCTTCATTTCACACTCAGAAAGCTTTCATTCTGAACAAATGGGCCTTCTGCATGAAACATCAGCCAAAGAGAGGAAGCATCCATCCTGTGGCCACAGACAGTAGCTGTTACATGCAGACAGAGAGTACAAGATTCTATGCAAATACACACCTAAAGAGACAAGTCAACACCTTGTGGGAGTTTCTAGACACTTTCCCCAAAGCTACTGGTGGGCCAGTATGATCCCCTGCTTCTGGGAGGCCCCATGCCCAGTAAAAATTATTGACAGTGTGAATTGTGAAAGCAAATGAATGCATTGTTTAAATAGTTCTCTTATTAATAATGGATTCATTCTAGTGATAATAGCCCTCAAATTACTAAAAGGTGTTCTAATATTGGTTGTGATCTGTGTCTGACTCAGTCTTGTGTCAGTGAAAAGACAACATACAGTACATGTAGATTAAAGGAGTAACACAAGTTTAAGATCACTGTTTAAAAAAGAAACAAACCAAAATCCTCAAACCCACATTTTTGAAGGTTCAGCTAAAGAAACGCTTACAAAAGGCAATTTAACTGTGTGCAGTTGATTCAATGCCAAGTTCCTATGTGTGCTCTCAGATCATGGCAAACATCGAATGATTCAACCTGTCAGTATCCCCTTTGAATGTTAACCTCATAAATCACTTCCTAGACTCAGGTCTTAGATCTGAAATCTATGGTCCTACTGGAATAAACTAGCAGAGAATGATCTAAGAATATCAGAAGTTTAAGCAAATACTAGCAAAGGTGGTTTTCCTCTTATAGAAATACTTTCAACATGCATCTCTTCTCAAATAAAACATATGAGATGGACTTTCTCTTCAGGGACCACATATGTCCATTACAACACCCCTTCAGGAATTATAGATTCCATAAGACCTTTATTCAAATCAGAAATATAAAATACTACTAAACTGCAATGCTAATAAACAGTTGGGCCAAAATAGTAAAGTAGTCAACCATTCTGCAGGGCTTTTTGTGCTTCCTCTGACAGAACTTCATGCAAGTTCTTCTATTTCTACAAACTTGTTCTTTGGATTGGCTGAACATGTGTGTGTTAAGACATAATAAAACAGCTCTTTCAGTTCTGTGCAATTTCCTATGTGTAGGTGAAGAACAAGTGTCATGGGTTCAGCAGCAGCAGAACCCATGACAACAAGATATATAAAAAGAGAAAAATCCCATCTCAGGGTAAAACTTCTTAAGAGTAGGGAAGAGGGAGAATCAGGTCAGAAAAACAATCTGCACAACTCAGGAGAGATCCAAGATTTTCTATTATTTCCTCTTGTTAAGTATGCAGAGAGGATTCAGAAAATAATGTGATTATTTCTATGTAATCTCCCTTGACTTGTGTTTGCCTGTCTCAAAGGCAAATAACCAGGAACCAGTGCGGTCCCCTGGTGGTGCCTCCAGCATCCATGGAATGTATTCAAATATTTTTCTTGAACGTTAGTAGCCCTGCCTCAGTAAACATCTTAAGAAGAACTACACTAATGTATTTTTCTCAGATGAAGAGAAAAGGGCAAGTGAAAAGCCAGAAAACTTACTTTCTGTTTCCTTTGATTGTGACACATTAAAGCTGTCTAGAAATCCAGACAAAGCCTACTTCTTCTCTGTGCTAAAGCAAAACTAAGCAGTTTCATCTGCTGCAAAATCTGAGAGCCTATATTAAAGGCTCTGGATACTTAAATGAAGTTTTAAATTAACCTTTGTTTCTGTGCATTTTGATGGGAAAGCCAAAAGCAGGCACAGTCACCCTGGTCAAGTCCTACATTAATGCCTGTATCTTGTAGTATCTACAACCCACCTTGATTTAATGTAACTGGACAGTGACACGTGCCAAATGAAGAATGTAAGGTATGCACTTTCTGCATGACCACTTTAAGAGAAAGAGGCTCTGCTCCCTTCCTTCTCAAGGACTATCATCAAGTCAGGACATCCAGTGCAATTTCTACGATCACACAAAGCACAGCAGTGTAATCTGAAAAACTCAACTGTAACTTTTTCTCTTGAGGCTTCTCCCAGTAACATATCAGCAGTTTTGTTCTTTTTATTCTTCCTGTCTCCACTATGAAACATAACAGACTTCTAAATGAAAGCATAGTGCCACCTACTGTGCATATGGGTCACCCTGAAAACGAAGACATTTTTGATGACTAACAAAGTCACCTGAAATAAAGACATATGCTTCTATAAATCCTAAAACTTCATAGTATATATATATATGTATATATAGTAGATGGAGACAAAGGTGACTTCTACTAACCAGTTTAATTCAGTGTGTAATATTTAAAATGGAAATTTACAATACAAGTTTTTTCAAAGTGAAAATAAAATTCTTTGCAGAGCATGTGCATTTATTAAAAATTACCCTAATCAGATGCATTGGAAAACTAAGAAAGAACTCCTTTAACTATGAATTTATTCGGAAAGAAAATTAATTCTCAACACTGGAAAAACAGAGTTTAGCACTAGCCAAAGTTTACGTGCCAAGCTTCAGAAGACAAACTTGGCAGCCTTTCTTTGTAGCATTTACATCTAAATAAGTAATCACACCACACCAACTTGTAAAAACATGATCACAAAAGGGATTTCTCAGTTCCAGAAATACTCTAAAATATCTGAAAAAACTCTAAATTCCCTCTAAAAACAGTGTTCAGAAACAGCAAAATTACTAAGTCAAACCATTACTCGCACTGTTAGATCATTACTTAGTAGAAAAGGACTGGGTTCAACACTACAGGAGAAAAAACTGCATTCAAGCTCCGGCCTCTGTGGCTCTGCTTCTGAGACAGCTACAAAAGCACTGAAATGGCCTAATATCTACAAACCAGTTACATCCCATCTGCAATGGATATGACTCCTCCATAAAAATAATATTTCATTCCCTAAAGGCTAAAGAATCCTAAGCAAACAACGGCTGTTTTATATAGAAGAAAGTCCTATAGAAACACACGACTGAAAAATTAAAGTTACAATTAGGCAACAAATAATTTGATTCCGCCTTGTCCTTTCACACAGACTTAAAAATGACAGAATAAACAAAATCAGGTTGTTGCTTGGGGGGGGGGGGGGGGGGGGG